>VJOZ01066338.1:0-22189 GCA_009801055.1 Stichopus horrens
ATCAACGGTCATTCGGAGTCACCAGGGGTCAAATTGTGAAAATGTGACAAATGTGACACATACTAATGCTATTATATCAGATTCAGAAAAAAAATTTGTCTTAAATAGATCATCGAAACCACAATGCATTTCTGCATTCTGGTTGGTTCTATTGTGTCAAGCATTATATAATAGCTGAACTTCTTTACCAGCAATATCCCATATTTTTGCTCTGTTGTATCAAGAAATGCATCATCGTGTACCTAGTTCATGTGTTTTTTTCCCCCCATACCACCAGTGGTAGAAGGACTTTACCTCTTCACTAGTGGTATTCCAGACCAACCATCTGATGTGATTTGTTCCTTCATGGAGGAGGCAACCGTGGGCGTGACCACTCGCCTCCATTCGATTCTGTTCAACGTGGATGACTACGATGCCAACGGCGCCATCCCCGGCAGGTACGCCAACATCACTCAGACCGCGGAGTGCCTGCGGACGCTGGCTCACATCAGCGGGGGACGGTTTCACTGGTTCAGGGAAACGGGTATCATAGAGAGTGACGACATCAAATTCATCCTCAGCGAAATGGACAAAGCTGTCAATTATTCTCAAAAGGTTTGTCTTTTGTCCACAGAAGTATGGTCAGTTTGCCTTGATTCGTAACTTTAGTACACCCAGTGTTCAAATCTATTCGAGGGATAGCTCATTGTTCAGGGGCTGATGAAATAGTGATTCCTCTGTCCCTTATGGTATTTCTGGGGTTGAACCCATTTAGCCGTCACTGGTTTGGAAAGCACTGCTTAACTCAAAACATCAAACTTTCTTCTCTGATGCATGTACACATTTTAAGCACTGATTTTCATAGTATGTTTTATCATCCTGACATCAGTGCCGGTCAACCCTTGAAGTTTTGTCAGATGAAGTCTACTACTTGCAATCTTCAGCTGATGTTGTATTGACTTTTCAGTGACTTTTGTGATTTTCTGTTACAGCTCAACACATTCAGGCAACTTGTGAAAAGTTCAGTCTTGTAGAGGGGTTCACCTCTACAGCATGTCACTGGGAACAAAGCAGATATTATCTGGATGTTTTTGTTTGGAACTTTGGATAAATTTGTGTCATCTTAACTTCTCTGCCTTTCATTTTTCTTTCGGCAGTGTGCAATGCTGGTTGAGTCTGTCAAGAAGAGATCAAACAAATATGTGAGTTAATAAAAAAAAAACATAGTTTAATGAGACTGTTTCCGTGGAATGTCGAAATTTGTCATCATATTTCCTGTCTTTGACGATGTCGTATGCTTGCGTAACTTTAATTCTGATTGTTTAATTGGTATCATAGAGCTATTGATTCATCCTTTGGTGAAACAAACAACGAAAATGTGAATATGGAAGCAAATACCAAAGCAGCAGTATTTTTTTTTAATAAGATTCATCCTTTCATACTGACTTTGTCAAATTTGGGCATCTTTCGCTCAATAAAGTATCTTTTGAATTTTTTTTAGAAAAATGAAATTATGCAAGAGGAGCCCAAGATGTTGCCAATGAGACCAACCTCGGCCAAAAAGAAGGCCATCCTCGGACCTCCCAAGCACACAGAACTCACTCTGGCCAGACTTGTGAGTAGCATTAAAATTACCGGTTACAGTTGCGTCTCTATAAAGCTGGTTACCTTCACCATTTTGCAGCAAGTTTTGGTCAATCACACTCCATGAAAGCTTGGAAACAAAACCGTCGTCATACTAATCAACGAGTTACGGCAGAAACTCAAATGCAATTTAAAGTCCAAATGTGAATTTGAACATCACTTTTTCCATCTTGTGATGAAGTCTTGAAAATTGGCAGTGTCTTTGTAAGACGCCCAAAATGAAAAATGCAGTTGGTACCATCAACAGATGAAAATTTTAGTGGGATTTAATTTGAATGGCCTAATAGGTAGACATGAAACCTATATCAGCAGCAACCTGCTGTACGGTATCTCTAGCAATAAAGTAGATCATGTTATAATGTGTGTGAGAAATGATTTGAAATTGATAAGATGAGATGATGATGATGGTGATGGTGATAATGATGATGATGGTGACGATGATGATGATGATGATGATGATGATGATATGACAACTTTTATCTATGTTTACCATGGCAACCATATGGAACAAAAATCTCTTTGAAGCATACTGTGACCTTTCAAACTGGAACATGACAATTGAACTAATATATGCTATGCTTTAAAATGCAGTAATTTTGCTTGCAGGTGAGGAATATTTAGGACAATTCAACGAAGTGCATTCAGTGTCGCCATGGGGATCATATATAACATTATTCTTTTGTTTGCATACAGTCCAAAAGGACAGAAACCATTGTCACATATTCTCTCCCTCTCTTGCATCGACATTTACTGCTGTGTCAACAACCGACCGGCGATGGAGGAATTCGTCCTGTTCGTCCAGCAACTGAAAAATCCAATTAAAAATTGTGTCTTTATCTGGATTTAATTTTGCAGCAAATTCAAGACAACAAGGAGAGGGAGGAAAAGAAAGCCGGTGTTTGGAGACCTACAAGTGGAAAGAAACACCTGATACCTCCTGGTGAGAGTCACTGTGTTAATGTGCATTTCTCAGACTTCTTATTGCCCCAAACTCTCGTCTCGTTTATACTCCGAGTCTGGCAGCTCTCAACTTCTCGGTTATTAAACCGAGAATTCATCTGTATCAAAGGACGACTGACTGCGGTCTGAAGGAGATGAAAATATTCCGACAGAGTCATGGCCTGCAGTCGTCCTACCACCATGTAATACTTGTTCAATGTGAATTGCTGGAAAGGATCTCAAGAGCATAGGGAAATTTTTTCCTAAAAATCAACTGCACTGGGTGTGAAAATACCGATCTTTTGAGAAGGGGTTCGCAGTATGTACTGCAGCTTTGATCATCACAAGATGAACATGTTAAAAGAGTTCCTGTGACTTCTCCTTTGTAGTTTTGTTGTGAATGATTACACAAAATGTTAAGGTCCTTCCCCCCTATCGCTTCTCTTCATTGCAAGATACCCTCGTCCCTTTGCAACTCTCCCTAACCCCTTTTCCCCTTCCACCATGCCACAGTTTATCATTTATATGGGTTGGAGATAATGAATCTTGCCCTCTACTGCTGATGCTACAGAATAATATGCTTCCAGGTCATGTTTTTCCTCACTAATAATTCGTTTTGATTCTTTGAACAGTATTTTAGATGTCTGTTCACTTACTTTTCTCTTCACAATCTCCAGCAATGTCCTTTCTGTTTCATAACAACTGTCAACAGTAATGCGTTGTGATACATAAATCATGGACGTATTTTGAAGTGTGTGTTAAATATTCGATTCTCCACTTTCCAAGATAACTTTAGTGGCTACAATCAAACAGGTAGTAAAGAGTGTGACAAGTCAAAGGTTTTCCCCGAGTGTATGCCACACCCGCAAAACTTGTACATCCTCACGTCATTGTAACTCCAGAAATGCTCAGATATTAACAGAGAAATGACTATGAAGCAAGTAACTCTAAAACAATGTTTCCAAGTTTAAGAGAGAGTGTCTTTCATGGTGCATGATCAGTGAGCATTGGACTCAGTTTGATGCGGTCACGATCCTGCATTCAGATTCTCGGTAGATATCTTCTCGACGCAATCGCCGGCGTAGATATCGGATCCCAAATGTTGACCGGCAACCTCTCACCCCCATGTTTCATTTTTTCCTTAGATCCATATGGAACCAAGCAAAAAGCTGACAATGATCAGAAAAATCAGAAAGTGAGTAAATCAGAGAAGGTGAAAGCAAAGAGGGCAGTATTCTACACGGAGCAGAAAAACGATGTCGGTAAGTCCACCGAGAGTGATTGAACCTGACGGTTTACTATTGTCTCACCAAAACTAGGAAAAAAAATCTATACAAAACTGTAGAAGTTTTGTGTGAGCATCCATATAAAGATGTAAATTTGTCATGGTTCTAAAAGTAAAACATCTTTAGCTTTCTGGTATGGACCTGGAGAGGGCCATGTGGCACAGGTCTTGGGGGTATGGCTTAGGGCCAGTTTCCAAGATCACCGTTTACCCCATTCCACCCACACAAACATATCATTTGGACATATGTCTGGATGCAGTATTAAATTGGACTGTCTGCAAGAAAGGTACATGCTCCTTTGAGTATCAAAGGAGCCAAAAAAAAAGACTAGTGTCACTACAGTTTGCCCTGCCATTAACAGGGCAAGTTTCAGTACTTAATAGCTAGGTAAACATGCCGTGTTTCTAAGGATGTTCAAATCCTTTTCAATATTCGATGATCGGCAGACATCTAAGCAGTGTCTGTTGACTCCCAGAAACCACAGTATTGATAAGGATGCTATGCTATCACTGTCATACACGGCTCTACCTCTGGTCACGACAAAGACTAAAGTAAACTTTTGTGCAGAGCCTGTTTTGTGGCCAGGTAAACGACTGTTTTGCCAAGACGGGGTTATACAGCCGCTAGTGAATGCTTGAGGAACAGAGCAAGCAGAAGGTGCCAACCAAGTCTCCAACTGGGGAAACTCTTCATGATACAACTAAGGTCAACATTAGGTCATCAGCTTTTTAATGAATTATCAACTCTATCACATGTGCTCTATTGTAGGCTATTTTAAGTCTAAGGTAGGTGTGAAAATGTTTGACGATTTTACCCGTAGATATGAAATCTCCCCTTCTGTGAACCCCCCGCCTCATGTGATATGCCCTTACTAATGGTTATAACACACCTCTGAAGATCCTGTTGTTTTTTTTTTTTTCACTGATACAAAGTTTTGTCTGAAAGCATGTGCGTGGTATGAAGTTGCTCTTTCAGGTGGTATTGGTTGATATTTAATGTGAAGTCAAATCAATTTCTCGTGTTTTTTACTTTCCGATATCTTTCAGGGCTGGTGTTCCGTGAGTACAAAGACCCTCTCAAGAAGAAGAAATGGAAACCAATCAACCATCCGGTGATACCAGACAGAGAGGATGTCTGTTCGTCTAAAGAGGTAAGATCAGCTGGCAACTGTCTGTCAAACATAAATAGTGCCACCACCATGAAATCTCTTTGAAGGTTTGCTGTGATAAGTGGGTAAGTGGTCAAGCCTAGCAACAATTTAAAGTTGTTTCCTGGTGCAGTTGTTTCAGAGCCTTGTTGTCATCTCTTTCTCTGAGGAAGCATTACACCAGGGAAACATTATGGTGTTAGCGGCATGTTTAGACAATTAGACTTGATCAAGTCTTCAGTTGTAGTATATACACATACATATCACTATCAGTTTTTCAGTTTGTTGCCTTAACATTTGTTATCTTTGAAAATAAAGAAAGAGTTGTTCTCTGATATTTGGAAGAAACAGAAAGGAAGACAATGATGGCTAGATTATCATGCTTATTAATTTTCCCCATCATATAACAAAGTCAGTAACAAAGGTTTGTCTTTTGTTTTCAGCTGTTCTTTGTTTTCTTCAGTTGGTTGTTATTGTTTTTGGCATTGTTTATGATTGTCATCATGTTCAATGTTTCCTTTCAGTGGTTGAAGAAGTTCAGTTTGGGAAAGCTGAGGCTTGATTTGAACAAGCTCGTAGCCGGACCAGACTGCACCCATGCGAAGAGACATGTCAATACTTTGAACAAAACTGTCCCTGCAAAGTAGGTCAACCGTTTCATTCGTCTTAATAAATGAATTACTTTGGTCTAATTAAACTCCATACAACTTAATCAAATTAGATTTCGACTTAAGTGGTTTTCGTGACAGATGTCTTATATCACAATGTGTATAAACAGAACCAGCTGTGAGAAAATTGTGTTCATTGGCATGTATCAAAGATGTGCATGAACAAAAAGAAATAGGGAAAGTTGTTGACTTCCGAAAGAGCACGTACCAGGGCTAGTAATGCAAGTATCGTACATTATTTGTTTTTGTGTCAAAGGCTAATGAACTGATGCTTTGGACAGTACTCCTGTAAGTGGATGAAATAACACAACATACATGACTCTCATGTCATGCTGATTCCCAAATTGACAGTAACAACTTTGAAGTAAAAATAAAGAGTCCGTCTAGGCCTGTATATAGTTAAGATATCCACTGAAAGTGAAAAAAGCTAGTGAGTGGAAAAATGAATGATAATGTCTTGTGTGTGTGATGCAAGAGAGTGCCTAGTTGGCATCAGACTTACACATAGCTAGCACATAGCTAGCAGGTTACTAAAGACAACAGTGTGAATTGGGGGCATTTAATGGCCATATTGCTCAGACATTGTAAAGTTTGGCAGCTGTCTTGTATGTTATGATGTATATTTACAGTCGACGCAGAATGCCAAAACCCTATGTGGATTTACGAAGGGAGATATTTTGTGTGAGCCAACTTCAAACTAAGGTGATTTGATAACTGGAGGGAAGTGAATAGCATGATATTGCAGACAGTTATGAGAACTTAGAACTTGTCTGTGTTGATTCACTTGAGATTGGTTTCCATTCGATTTCTTCCTGTTTTTTCTTCTTTTTTTTGCCAGTTTTGTTATCACTAAAAAGTAGACTACACTTTTTGTTTTCATTCATCCAATGCAGCTGAGTTCAACTGACCTTAGTTTGCTGTGTAGGTTTGTGAATTTCAAGTCACTTTATCAGTTTTTATTTCAAAACTTGTCTGATGAAAAGTGGTTTTAATTGAGAACATGGCTCAAACGTGAATGGAATTTGTCAGAAATCCAAAGTTCAGATTCAGCACAGAGAGGCGGTGATTAACTGCACCAATGATGACATTGATTCTATATCTTTTCTGTAGGTACTGCAGTATCTTTCCAAGTGTTAACATTAAGGTCAGTCTTTCTAATTTTTTTTTCAAGATTTTGACTTAATATTTCCTTGTCAATATATACATATCAAGAGTTTGGTCTTGCTGTTTGGTCATGGCTGTTTCTCTTGATTGAAATAATAATGCAGGACTAGTAACTGTATACATTGATTGGATTTCATTCTTGTAATGTGTTGGACCCTTTTTATCCTTCTGTAATTTTGGTACAATCCACAAAAGTCCTGGAAGTCAGGAGAAATGAAAATGCCATATTTCCAGGCCTGCAGGCTCAGAACAAATATACAATTTCTGTTAAAAGGTCTTTGAAAAATAAGGAATTTTCCAGAGCACTTATAAAATTTTCTCATGTTTTTATTGTTTGATTTATCTACCCATCATATCATGACGTAGAAATGATTTTTACCCTTTTTAAGGTTCTGTTCAGATCAGCGTCCTTGCAAACAGAAGTCAAGGAACTGTATCCAGTGAAATGCGTAGGTACCCTCATTTGAGATGCATTGTACAATTGGTCATTCATGTCGAGCATGGGCTTTAATCTAACCATTAAACTCTTCTTCCCCCAGGGTTCTGTCAAGCATTTGCAGCTCCAGGACCACGAACTCAGAGATTATGAACAACAGCTGGAGTCTGTGCTGAGGAGATACCTCAGGAGGTTGCAGTGGCTCCTCGGAGCCAGCAGGAGGACGTTTGGCACCGTCATCGAGAAAAAGGTAACGGCATCGATGAATGAACTCAGACACAGTCATCAGGGGGTTAGCATAAGATACATTTATCAGTGACTCTTATCGATAAACAAAGCGGAGCAGAAACTGACTTGAACCTACATGTAATGAGTTGCGACTGCTACTTTGATGCAAATCAGGAAATGCCGTCCATTTGCATGCATGTGATGCTGCAGTCTGCCATGCATAGCAGAAATGCACCCCTGTGAGAAGTGTTGGATCCAGAACCAAGTGTTGGGGGAGAGGAGCAAATCGTGCAAACTCGCTCACATTCTGAGGGCGTCACAAGAGGAGGGTGTGGCTTTGGATGTCCTCAATCCAATGGTGTGGAAAATGTTTTGAATAGAATTGTTGAGATGCAAAATTTAAGCATGCGGTCACTACATAGACTAGATAAACTAGAAATTTAGCAATTTCATCAGCAAGAGGTAAGCTTGGCCTACATGTCTGACTTTCACATTTACTTACTCTAAAATTCTTGAGCGGTAACTGCCCTCTTCCCCGCTATTGGGTCTGGCATTGGTAAGCCTTGGGTATGGTCGATTCTTAGTGGTCTTATTGGAAATGTCACCATCAGTATTGTCTTCTATTCAGGGAATTTCAAATAGGAATTTTGAGTGAGGATGTCAACATAATCAGTCTTGTTTACAAAGGAACAACCCTTCTGTGTACTGTTTGACCAAGTTTATGATGACCCCCAATAAAGCATGTGCTTTCAAGTGAAGAGTCAGTCATTGGATCAGACCATGTGTTTTGGACCCTGCAATAAACCAAGGAGGACGAATCTCTCTCGCTCTTTCACACCCTTCCTGTTTGCTGGTCTCTGTTCACAAATAATTTCCTTCTCATATGTTACAATAGGTCAGGTCATCACTTTGGTGAAATATTGACTTTGTACCTCGAATCTCTGACGTGTTTTCAATCATTTGCAGGTGTGCGTCCTGATCGATACTTCGGGTTCGATGGTCTCTCACATGGACGACCTCAAGAAGGATTTAGTCGCCTTGATTTGGGAGCAGTTCAGGAGGGAAAAGATCAGGTAAAATGCCAGCAGTCAAGTAGATATGGCAAACTGTAGGACAGAATTATTCATTTAATGACCTGCCGAAATCAAGGTATCAAATTTTTGATACAAGTCCAGACAGCGTGGCTTACCTTTGGCTGTATTGTTTTGCACCACGGGTATTCGGCATCTACAATGAAAAAATTAACCTCTTTATGTTGTGACCCAATCAGCATATACCTTGTTCAACATGTCTCAACATGTCATGTGATCACTTTTGTGATCGTGTTTGAACATACCATGTTCAACATGTCATGTGATCACTTTTGAATACTTGCTGCCCTCTGTGATGCCGAAGTTACTTCAGAAATTCAAAATGAGATCACTCTTGCTTTTTTGTAACAGTTTCAATCTGATTCGGTTTTCTGGGGATATCGAGCCATGGAGGCCAGCTGTGGTAGAACCGACCGACACCAACTGTCACGATGCAGTCAGATGGATAAACACTTTTGTACCTGCTGGTAACTCATGTACCCTGGAGGCTTTGATGGTAAGAACTTCATTTAAACTGGTTGTACTGTATTGTCCTCCCTCAATTCTCCCATACCCCACCCCACCCCTTTACCCTGATTTGTTGATGTTAATTCATCAATAAGCAATTGCACATTACACAGTAACCCTTCAAATCATTCATGACCCAATGAGATTAATGATTGACTATCCTCTATTTCTGATTTGTTTGCAAACCAACATACAATAGTACAGTAAGCAAACAAAAACACATATTATAAAGTAAGCCATAGCCAGTGAATGATACATGTTGCCCAATAAGTTGTATTCATCCTGACAGGTTTCCTCTTGTTCAAATGTCAACAAATGTCAAGAATCCTGCTGATGGTATCAAAACACGATCTAAGAACGATGGACAGGCACTGTCCTTCTGAGTGGTGTACACATTTTGCAAATGAATAAATTTTGTTGTGCTTTCATATAAAGCTATGTGATATTTCCACCTCTAATCTGGAGATGTCAAAGAGAAAAAGAAAACCTTCACTCAGAACTATGTAGTGAGATCTACTACTGGCTGTTGGATAGACTAGTTTGTGACTCCACACATTCACACACACAGACACCCACATGTACACACACCATAAGCACATCACTCCCTTTACAGTTTATAATAGGTAACAGGACATCATGCTTACAGCACTGAGTAACTCTTTGGCACATCCTAGAACAGAACACACGATATCAGCAGCACCCCTACCGATAGCACTAAACTGTCATAGAAATGGCATTGCTTTGGTAACATTATGCTGCACAGTAAACCAATGCACTGATTAACAGTTTATATAGTAGCACATTATACAGGAACAATATATTTAAACATGAAAGTAATATGTATTATTGACATCACAATAAAAACTACCCTATGTACCTCATAACTCTGCAACACTTACTCTTGTCAAACAACAGTGTATACAATCCTATAAAATCTGCTGTAACAATTATTCTCCAGACATTAAAAAAATCACCCCACTTTATGTAATAACCAACGTATTATTAGCATATCACATGTCGACACATGGCAACCCCTTTGCGAGACTTTTTTTAAAGCAACCTCAATCGCCGACTGTCCTACATCATTCCAACATTTTTGTTGCAGGCTGCGTTCCAAGATAAACGTCTGCAGGCCATCTATTTGTTGACTGACGGCAAACCAGATACCAGCACCTCCAGGATCCTAGGGGACGTGGCTGAAATAAACACCTTGAGAGGGGTCAAGATACACACGATATCGTTCAACTGCGACGATGAGTACGTTGAATTCTTTTGATCAGTTTTGATAATATGCTGAAAACTCAGATAGATACATGATCATCTGCTTGAGTGTATCAGGTGTTCAGTGGAGGCAGTAAGTACCGATGATATCACCCCACTGTCATGATGAGTAACGTGAATAAATTTAAAAAGGTTTGATGAGTAAAATGTGGTGAAGACTAGTTGTTATACTAGAGTGTTTCTCTGTGGTTGCTACATGTTCAATGGATACATGATACATGTGATATAACCCCACTGTCATAATGGTCAAAATGAATTACTTCAGCAAGGTTTTATGAATATACTACGGTACAGACCAGGTGTAACATTTAAGTTTATCGCTGAAACGTTCAGTCGGAGTCTTCATATACTCCACTGTCAGGATTGAGTAAAATGAATAATTTCAACAAAGCCTGATGAGTGTACAATGGCACAGACTACGTGTAGACCAGATGTGGGCTGAGTATTTGTCTTACTTATAACACATGTGCCGTGCAATCCAGGTATAGGTGATACCGTCATTCTGCTGTGACCATGACTGTGTTGATTTCATCCATTTATTTTCGATGGCTCAAGTATGGTGCAAGGCAGATGTGCACTTAATGCATGTCTCAATTTATGTGCAGTGTAGTCAAGGTGTATTTGGCATCAACATTTGACTGTGATGATGCGTGTGTTGATTTCATCCAATTAGTCATGATGGTTGAATATGTGGTGCAGACCAGGTGTGCACCAGAGTGCATCGCTGTATATAGCAGATGCTCATGAACATTCAAGATGCACTTAATCTTGTTTTACTATTATGAGCATGTTGAATTCTTCGAATCAGATTTGCTGATCCCCATACAGTCCACCGGAGGTAAACGCATGAGCTGAATGTCTGCTGTCACTCACTTGACACTCTGTGAACACGCCTTGTAGTGCATCTATGTAATAGCAGTGTCTGAGTCTGAAACTTAGATGGACCGTTTTTGTTTTACAAAAGCTGGAAGCTTTGAAATTGCTTCCAGTCCATAGTTTTGTCATGATGACTTTTTGGCTTAACAAGACTAGATGATAAATGTGCTGTCATTAATATATCCTCATCTTTTGAGGTAATGTTTTGTCTGGTGTAAAATGATGTTGTATAGTTTGATACATCAATGCATGGTAGAACGTTATCACAGCAACCATGTAAATTAGAGTACTTTATGCCCTTGTCATGCCTTTCATCTCATCTCTCTCCATTTCCCACTGTTTTTCAGAACTGCGAATACATTTCTTCGGCAGTTGGCGGCTATGAGTAGAGGGCGCTATCACAGGGTTTTTGCGGGCATGGACGGGGACTTGGCCGTTCACAGACTCCTTCAAGAAGGATTCAAGGACACCGACGTGAGTCATTTTGATCCACAAGCAACACGAGTGAATGGCGATGGTTTAGAACCTTGAGTTGAATCCAAAATATAATAACACCTAGAAATTTGAGTTCTTTGATGTGGTGGCCATAGTGAAATGGCTGTGGTCTTACCCAGGATGTAGTGGATATGATTCAGTTGACATAATGGCTTGCAGTTATTCATTGTGATATTAAGCACCATGTAACTACTGGTGTTTAGGGGATGACACATGTGTTTGTTCTTCACTCACCAATTTGAAAGAGGTAACCTGATGGTATGTACTGCTCAAGTTTTTGTTTTTTTTTTGCTGAAAACAGGCAATTTACTTGAAATGTTTATTCATGCTTACCAGTTTGACAAAATTAGTGAAGCATTTTTTTTGCTGTTGACATGAAGATGTCACCAATGTGAATGATGATGGTAGGTTGTGGTGTTATCTTGGTGTCTTTTCTTCAATCCTCAGTTCCCAGTCCTGCCAAAGTTTGAAAGCGACGATCTGATGCTACTGACGTCTGAAATAGAACAGGCGAGACATTACCTCGCTCAATCGAGGTCTTTCAGAGATCTCTTCCAAGATATGCCAAAGCCTCATGAGAAAGGTAAGTTGCTCTCAGATGGCCTCCTGATGTGACGTAGCCCAAAATTTTCCAAGGAGGGCAAAACTTGTTGACGATGATCTAATCTTAGTGTGCCACAGAGGTTGGCAGGAAGCGTGCAAGGAAATTTTGGCCCAACGTTCCTCCCAGATCGCTGGAACTGGCACTTTCGACCTTTGAAGGCCAAAAATTATAGACCTACCACATAAAAATGGGGGAAATTCCAGCAATATCATGAAAAACAACAAAATACCAAAAATGTAATGGGGGAATTGTTGGCTTCCCCCTTTGCCCTCCATCTAGGGTAAATGTTTGCATCCTGGTGCATTGTACCTTTTGTAGCTTTTTGCTTATGTTCAGGTTCTACCATAAACCAGCTTCATTTAAATCTAAACATGTATCACATTTCATAGAATTGCTGTAAACTGTGTGCAGCATCTTTTCCTCAAGATTCCATTTAAAGGTACTCAAAATAAAGACAACATGATCAGTTCAGTACCATACAACAGTGGTGACGAATTAACATTATTAAAGTTATCCGTGAATTAACCTAATAGTACAGCAATTGAAGCGTAATTGACATGACCTGATAGATTTAAAACCTTTGCATTGAAGATGTTGCATTTTGAAACACAGAAACCTTGTACAATTCTAGTTTTATAAATAAGTATTGTAAAAATCAGTCCTGTCAGATTTTACGTGGCAGGATTTCTGGTAAGATCCAGCAAAATCCGGTTCTGCCTGGATCTGAAACTGAAGATCCGGTGCATCTCTAATACAGATTGGGGGTAGCTGCATTTTCTCTTTAAGTTAGATGGTTGAAGTTGGTGGTCAATAGACTTTGCGTAGTTATGAACTATCAGCGTCATTTATTTAGTGTTGCATGCAACTATGTCACCACAGTACAAGTAAACTAACCACAAAATTTCATCATATTGTAGACAATGCTGTGGCAAGTGTGCTGTCCAGTGTTCCGTCATTGTTTTCTTCATTATTCTTGAATCATTTTGTTTTTCCTTTATATTTTATTTCTCATCAGTACGCTGATGTTTTTATTTTGTTTTTGTTTTGATATTGTCCTGATTTTTTCAGCAGTTTGCTGTAGTTGTAGTATCTCTGTTGTCACTACTGATGCTTTTGTTTCTTATTTGTTTTATTGCCCTTGTGCCATCATGTGCTTGCCATTCATGTTGCTTTGTCACGGATCATTGTGTACAGACAGCATTCCTGTTCAAAGTCAGTGTTCCTTAGGCCTGTAATTAGCCCGCCCGTATTACTCATGCATCAGCTCTGACTGCGTTTGTAATGTCAACGCCCGCAAACTATGCCTTGGATCCCTGCTCACTCTGAGTGCAGATTGCACTCTATTGCACTCTATTAAACTTCATGTATGCCAACAGAATCACGCTCACTACCACTCAATACTTCTTTCCCTTAAGAAATAAATTTACGTGCTTTTTTTTTTGAGCCAATCACCAAACTGGAGAAAGACTCATAAATATAGAGACCTTGGATCTGAGGTGAGACATAATCTGTAATTGTTCACAAGTGTTGTGGTATGTATATTAAAACACATTACATACCAGCACCTGTTTAGAAGGTTACCCAGTATTAACCAGTCAGATCCCTGGGGGGTGGGTGGTGCAAAATAGAAACAGGGTGTTGGTCTACCAGCAAATGTGACATAATGTAAATTTTTCATCAAATTATGCTAGAGAATGAATATTTTTTCAGGGAGCAGTCCCCCTGCCCCCTCCGCCTTTTGACTATGGGCTGTTACTGTGCTGTTCGTTGGTGTTCTAGTGACATTTATTAGTTTGTTCCAGTTTGTGTTTGATTGTGTTGTTGTTGCTATCAGTCTTTGTGGTGTCATCTTTTTGGTGTTCCATATTCTATTGTGTTACTATTGTTGTTCCATTCTTTTCCCCCTTTGTTCCTTGCATTATTGATTTGATTTGTTATTTTGTCTTTACAATGATTTCTTGATGTCCTTTTGACTCATCTTCCGACACAGATCCCGTCAAGCATTCAAGATGTCTGGCCCAATCTGTGCACGCCGTCGGTAAAACCTGATCGGCCCTCCCCCCATTCTGATGACTCAAGTCTTGGGCTTTGAGAGGGTACCTCATTCTCTTCTGAAATCGCTTTGCACAGCCTGTGCTCGTGCTCCCAAAGGGTGACAGTGTGCATATTCAGTGAAATTGTAATCACTATTACTTCGAAAATGCAAATCACAGCATGTCCATCAGCCGATCCCTCACATGATGTCATGCATGTATATGCCTTCTTGAGAAGACAGACCTTACAGTATGTCTGGTATGTAAAACCATAATACTTTGTTGTGCAGGGAAAGTCTCCTTGAAGCATTATTTTAACACAATCAAAAAGATATTCTGGTGAGGACAAAGCTGTGTCCACATGAGCAAAACTTGCATGCATGCCATGCATTATGATGATTAGCATATTCAATGATATGTTAGTCAGTACTAAAAGTCAAACGCATTCCCCCATGTTGGACTAAGGTTTCATTATTTCATTTACATATTCATTGGACTAGTATTTATATCCTTAAATTATTGTGACCAGATGTATGTGAGCGGCTGCATCTACAGAGGGCATTTCAGATTGCTCTGATGATACAGACCCATCCAAAGTTGTTGGTGTTGTATAGTAACTAAAAGTTTATATTTTCTTGTACAATTTGACAGGGAAGAAAAGATAGATTTGGTAAGATTGGTATTTCTCACTATTTGATCCTAACAGGTGTTTGTTTTAATTCTAAGTTTTACGTAGGGGAGGATGGGAGGGAGGGCTGCTATGAAAAAGAAAGGAGATGAGACAAATAAATATCTTTGAATCCTAAGCACCGACAATCATCTTATCAACGTAATTGATGTAAGTCTGAGTAGTCATTCATCCTTTGTTAAAGTGGTTAAACAAATGACACTGACCATTTATTTTATCTTTCTGCTAGATAGCACTTGTTTGCTGCTATTGATGTACTCTTCCAAATTTTAAATGCCAATTCGTCTCATCTCCTTCCTTCATAGACCCCCTCCCCTCCCCCCTTTCACTATTCTGATGTCAAAATGGTCATTTATAATGAATGTTTGTGTTTTGTGTTTATTCATCAGAATAATAGCTTTGTATGTGATCGTGTAACAACTTTATTTGTTCTGAGAGTATTACATCTGAGAATGCAATCAATTAGTCGATCAATCAATCAATCAATCGTTAAGATATCATGTGGACCATTGTGGTTTTATGGGTCATTCTTACTTCTTCGGTCTATCAATAATAAAAAACAGACAAAAGAAGAAAAACTGTCATAGTTTCCCAAGTTGGCCATGCAGCAAAGTGAAATGACTTGAATAAATTTATGTTTGTAATGAAAGTACACAGTCTGAGTTCGAAAGAAGTATGAAATGTCAGCTGAGACATTTGCTAACACTTTTCACTGTTTTAGTTCCGATAATTGTGTAATCTTCCATTCGAAACGACCCATAATCCCCGGTAATCTGTTTTGACTGAGGTCAAAGTAATTTATCTCTCCTCGCAGAAGCGACTTACTTTGCTTCGAAGATGGATTGCTCTTCATAAGCTCAATCTTAATCCTCCACCACTCCACTTTCGTCCGTTCCATCGAGATTAAATCCCGTCCTCATCATTCATTTATGAGATCATGGTCATCCTGCAAATAATTAATGATCGCGTGGGCTGTGGGGAATCCTTTCGTTAATACCATCTGCCATGCACAAAATCCTGGCGTAACGTCTGAAAGGAGAAAGCCAATTATTTTTAGAATCTGCTGAGTTTTCTCCAGGAAGTCGCCTTGCCAGATTGTGTGCTGGTCAGTCTGAGCTTGTGAAAAAGGTATCTCAGTATTAAGGACTCGTCCATGTAGAGGTACCAAGTGTCAAAGAGGGAAGTAGTTTTAGATTCAATCCAAGAGAAAACTGAATGAAATTTTACCTTTCACTCTGGATCTGATTATGCTCCATATTTGACAGCAGGAAGGTTCACATGTGTACGTGTGTGCATATGTGTATGCGTGTGTGTGTGTGTGTCTTTTACACTTGCTCGGGTACACTCTAATTCGACAGGGGAAAGTTGGACGAAAGTCAAACTTGGTTTGTAGGTCTGCCATATTGAGAAGTTGTGGTCTATTGTTTTTGGTGGAGGTCAAAGTTCATCTGGGGGCAAACCTGTGAAAACCTTTCACCAGGATATCTGGAGTTGTAAAGATTGGACAAGGGTTGTATGTGGTATGTGGATGCATTATGGTAGTGGTGCCTTTGGGGGTTTCAAGATTTTGGGATGCAAATAGGTCATATGAACCATTTTATGAAATCATGCAAAATGCCTCTTCTTCTACAGATTTTATGGTATTAAGTTGAAATTGTGTCACTTTTTTACTGCTATGATAGTGGTTCCTTCAGGTTGTCCTGAAATATTGGTCCCTTATAGGGCCACATGGAACATTCTATGAAATCATGCTTTTCTACATATTTTGCTTTACAATGTGAAATGTTTGTCAAATTATCATTGTTCAAGATTTTGGGGTCCAAGGACCAAGTGGGCCGTATGGGCCATTTTTATGAAATAGTGCAAAATACCTCTTCTCCTACTTCTTGCATGGTAGTAAGTTGAGATTGTGTCACATAACTAATGTAGGAGTGGTTCATTCAAGTTGTTCAAGATTATTCGTTCTATGTGGGCCATATGGATAATTTCATGAAATCATGCAAAGTGTTTCTTTTTCTGCATATTGGCTTTACAAAGTGAAAGGTTTGTCAAATTAGCATTGAGGTAGTGTAACCCTTTGCAGTGTTAAACAATTGTGAGTCCAACTTCAAATGAGCAAGATAGTCCTTAAATTAATACATTTTGCAAAGCGATAGTTTTTTTCTAAGTTAAATGTGACAAGGTTGACGGGTTTTACTATTGGTACTATGTTAGTTAGCGTCTTTGGCTGATCAGCATTCGTAGGGACAAACGAGGCCATACTGCCATTCATTATAGCATGCTGCTGGTGGTTTTTATTCAATTCTCTAGATAGGTAATTCATCTCACAGTGTAGTTGTTTTATCAATATCCATATGTATTGTTTATATTTGGAATAAGAAAGCCACCTGTGTTTGTATCAATCAGCTTTCGCCTCTGGGGTCAGTCAGATCAGAGAATGCTCGGCAGCTTGCTATTAAGACATTTAACTCCCTATATGAAAATGAAGGTCACAAGACGAGGGGGTGGGGAGACAGGGTCCAGTTGATGGTCGTTAACATTCCTCATTGGTTTCAGTTGAGATTATGTCTGCAATAGCTGGCGAATAAAGGAAATTACAAGCTGCCTTCAAACTCAGATTTACTATGATGGTAGTGGAGTACATTTGACTGTTCAGCATTATTAAGGACAAAATGGAAGTTCAAAACTTTATGGTATGTGATAATTTGTGGATTACCCATGGTTAGGACTAAAGGACTACAGTTGAAATAATCCCCACGCAAGGAACCACAGGGTCCACATCGCGGTCTTGTTTTATTTGCAAGTAGCAATCCCGTTGAAAACTTTCGAACTGTTAATAGTTAGCAATAATTACTCTCTTGAGATAATTGCCCTTCTATAGGATTTAATTTAAAGAGAAATATTCTGTTTGTTTTTAAGGGAAAAAAAAAAAAATTAATGGACACACGTCATTAAGAATAAGGTGGGACAATAGCCTTAGGTACTACACAGCTTACTGTTCCTACACACTAATACCTTTTTGTGCCATCTTGATACATACATACGTCTTCATACATTTTTTTTTTATTATTTTATAGACCAAATTCAGATTTATTATCTACCAACGACAATTTTGAATATGACATTCTCTTTAACCAACGTTTACCTTTCCAAACTTCTTAATATTTCACCTTGAATAAATATGCACATTTCCCCCATAATTCATGGAATCGAGTTGTAGCAAACCATATCACCATCATCCGTAAAAAAAGATGTAAAAATTATTTCCATCCTTCATTTATATTTTTCTATTTTCTCATAATCTTGTCTGTGACACCTTGAAGTAGTACTTTCTTCATCATTTTTATTTTTTATTTAATGACGTAAGACATTGAAAGTCATTCGTCTCGTCTTACGAAGTGATTAACGTTGTGCAAAGTTTGTTTGATTTATGGTCATTATAGTTGGTACGTTCTTAATAATGCAAAAACTAAAGAAGAGCTCTATGTTTAATCGTGGTGAAACATGTTCTGTCCTCATTAATAAATCATTTGGTGTTTTTTAACCATGTCAGGAAATTGTGGTTTTCTTGTACTTTTAAATTAGGGGACAAGATTCAGTTTGTTACGGAGAGGTTAATTAAAGAACGAAATGGGGGGTAGCGGTGGGGGCGGGGGACGGGTAGGCAGGTGAGACTGGTTACAAGTGCAATGTGCTTTTATATCTCATAATAGTGAAAACTAGTAGATGTGTATCTTGTTGGCTTTGGTCACATAACACAAAGGTTCTAACACAAACTTTTTTTTAAGTTAAAGGGGGAGGGGTGGGAGCAGGGGACCTGCTTCCCTTCAGTGTTGAACCTATGACCACCGAAAAAGTTTGAAAAACAATTCTCAACTGAAAATTTTGTACACTTCTATGATCACATAATGCTAATTCATTTTTCAAAACCTTGACAGGCAATAAAAAACAACCCACAACAGGCCTAGTTGTTTCTGTTTTCAACTATCATCTTTTTGTGGAGAACCTGATTTTCTATTGTCGGTACCTTTATGTTTACTGGAACTTCTACTAAATTATGCTCACTGTTATATTAGTACATGTATGTGATCAGTTGTGGAAAAAAAAATAAGAATTATTGTGTAAAATATTGCGTTTTTGTTTCCTTTTGTATGTTTCAAAGTTTGTTTTCTCTAGTATATGCAAGTGATGAATCGCTCAGTTAATCAAAACTATAAGTGGCATTCGTACGAAAACTTTAGTTTTGTAGCCCCCGTATCCAATCAATAAATGTAATCCTTTGTGATTAAATCGCATGAAACCTACTTCTCGGAAGCATTCCTCTATAGTATTACATTCTGGTATATGGAAAACTTGCCAATTCATGGCTACGACACTGCTTCCCACTGGGCTGAAACCTGACGCTGTCGCACTATTTTCGTAACGAAACTATTACCACAAGAAAATGCAGCTCTTTGACATTAAAATAAATAAGGGTTCGGAAATGCATCTCCACCCGCTTTGTAGCCTCAGAAATGTGTTAGTAGTTGTTGCTAGTTAACGAGAACGAAGTGTTGACTGGTGCTAGCCATGGTTACGTAAATAGTTCGCAGATAAACCCGGAACACAAAGAAAAAAAGAAAAAAAAAAGAAGAAATGTGTGAGGGGAACACAGATTCGTCTCTGACACTCCGTCTTCGGGTCTGGGTGCACACTGAGATCAGCATTCTCTGTTATAGTGTGCCATCAATAACTAACGCCTTTCACTGAAGTATGTAACCTACAATATCAATTTACGCGACAGATGAATAACGGTTTTCTAGCGGATTGGCAGGTTTTGGGGCACTTGCTAATTACGATTACATTATGGAAATGAAATAAGCACAAAAAATTGAAAACGGCTTAAAAACCAACATGACATAACCAGTTCGGTCAGCATTAAGTTTCGTAGATTCGATGAGGACAAAGTTATCAAATCAGCGAGTAGTTGGGAGAGGGTGATCTGAACTGGGGTCCGCTTCTCCAAAGGTCGCAACTCTTCGGTAGAGTCCTCTGTTGAAAAAAAACACACACAAAAACGGGTGATCCTCTGCTCTTTTTACGTCTGATTCTGAGGTCGCTGATCCCTACGGTACGCCTCTTCTTTCCTATACGCAATGTACGATACCACGCATTCACAAAACAAGTTCTGTTGAGGTCACTTCCGCATTCTATCATAGACATAGACTAGGCCTGCATTAAATGTGTAAAATCATCTGTGTACTGGCCCCAAACTATGTTACGCTGTAATTTTGGCTAGGAGCAGACAAAATTTATTTCGTCTACAGAGATTTCACCCTGCAAACGTTTCAATTAAGGCCAAATTAACCAATCACATGACAAATAATATTCACCTTCAAAAAGAACAAGAATTCTGGAAGTATATGGTGACAGTATTTTAATTTTGGTGTTGTTTTGATGTTGATGAAAAACAAACTCTACAATTACTTTACGTTCGCTTTAGCATTTGATGCTCTGCACTTGTGTAGTATGTTACTTAGAGTGAATAGCACATGGTTTCTGTCGTGGATTTGTTAAGTAATAAAAAAAAATTACTACGAACATTAAGTAGTACTAAAAATATATCTGGAGAAAGAAACCAAAGTATAGAAACTTGAAGATGGGAACAGCTTATTTCTTTAAATGTAAATAAAATAGGTTTATGTTGCTTCTTGTTTTGACTCTGAAGTTAGAGATTTAATAAACACTCTCTCCGTGGACCACTGAATCACTAACCTAACAAACTGAATGATCTACAGTAACTTCTGTGTGAGTTACCATGGCTACGTAATAGTTGTGACAAAAGGATTCCCCGGATTGTTATTCTAAATCATGTCGTGTTTCATCGTGTTAACATATACAAACATATACAAACAACAGATTAAGTTAAGCCATCTGACATCCATGACAGAACAATTGCAAATGTGTTTTTTTTTTAATTCCTAAATTTGTTGTTTTATAGTCTGAATTCTGTTTTTAACGTCTGAAATCTGTTTTTTTTTTGCGGATTGAAAGAAAAAAACACAAAACAGAGTTTGGATATAAGAAAAAAAATAGATTTCGGATATCAAAAAAACGGATTTCGGATTTCAAAAAAAAAACAGATTTCTGATTTTAAAACCAGAATTCGGATTTCAAAAACATGTTTCGGATTTCAAAATACAAAAATTCGAATTTCAGAAAGAATAAACAGATCTCGGATTTAACATAGAACAGATTCGGGATTAAAAATAAAAAACATATTTCGGGTTTAAGAAAACAAACTTACCTTGGCCCTAATGGGCTTCGGTACTGTGAATTGCACGACAAAGGACAATAGACGCAACCGATGCAAGTTCATTTGACAAATAACTGAGGTTGTTTACAAAATTAGGATATTGAGAATTAGAGTTTCTTCATTGTGTACAATTTGTTACTCTATTTGCGTCGATCGTTTGCTTGAAGTCGTTTCCGCAAGTAATACTTTTACATACTTAGCCTCCACGATGTCATTTGCAAAGATGTATCCCTTTTATTTCGGGGCCTCGAAACTTTTCGGTTTTTTGCGTTATCATATAATTAAATCTTGAATCTTTAACATTTTGAAGGGACTATTAGTTTCTTGAGAAGATTCAGCGGCACGTTTCTAGGTTAATGAATACTTCAATAAATATTTTATGGGACGTGAGAGGTCGCGGATACTTCCAAATCCTCTGTCTTTTTAACTGGGGTACCTTTAGTGTTTTAGGGTTATCCACAAACACCTCGGTCCTCGATCCTCCTTCAGTTGTCATCACGTGATTTTTTTTTTCAGGTGAGGGATACTTTAGAGTTCATTTCAAAACTACAAACTAGCTGACGTATGTCAGTATATGATTTCAGATTAAATCGTTAATTCAGTCTATGGAATGGGCCGGTGGGGGGGGGGAGAAGGTTGTATGAAAGATGTTTTGTTGCTAAAAAATGAAACAATGCAAAGATCCATTAGTTACTTTGTATTTTGTAAATTAGTTAATATTGTCGGGTATATTTTGTTCTGTCATAATTTCAGGAAAAGGAGATATACAGAGAGAATAATTCGTTATTTAGACTAAATCATTACAAAGTTTCCTTTGTTGTTTTTTTT
>VJOZ01066400.1:0-10970 GCA_009801055.1 Stichopus horrens
GTTGCTTTTCGAAGTAGTTACTGTCATTTTCCTTCATTGAAAGACATAGTCCGTTCATGTACAACCTCGCGTGTACATTTAAAAATATAGAAAAAGTTGAGATCAACCATAATCTTATCTTTTTGGTTTTTCAGTACACATGCAATCACTTTAAGCTACACATGCTTTACATGAAATATGAGATTTGCACAAGCTTCCTTTCTTGAAATCATGTCTTTGACCTTAACAAAAGATATTGGAATTCTTGTATACTCAATGAGATACACCTACAATCCAATTGAAGATCTGTCCAAGTTTTCCTTCATGAGATATAGTGTTTACAAGATTTTCACAATTTGACCCCTGGTGATCCCAAATGACCTTTTACCTATACCAAAAAAACAACAGGATTCTTCTACTCAGTGTGGTAAACCTACATACTAAATACGAGATCTGTTCAAGCTTCCATTCTTGAGATATCATGTTTACAATGTAGCGCATCAAGGACATACACACACATGCTCATATGAGCACACATGCACCCACACATACATACACGCACACATATGCATGATCAAAAAGGGTACAATTATCACTGCACCTAAAAACTAAAGAAAACAAGAAGATTTCTGAAAATAACTGAGATGTTCCAAATTGTCCCGTTGTTGCATTCCAAAGTCCTCACATTTCTGAGTTACTTTAGGACGTCAGCAGTGGCACTGGCCTACTGTATGTGTGTCCTTTTCGTATCCATACACATGTTGCTGTGGTTGTCACATAAAATATTTGTCGCGCAGTCTAACGTTACAATTCAACAAGTCGTAGGAAAAGATCAATCTAACAAGGACATAGTGACAGCCAGGAAGATTGCTCGGTGCTAAAATGTGAAGATACCCAAAGGAGCAAGTGATACTGTCCACGAGGAGGAGCTACAGCAGAAGTAGGTACAACATTGCAGTACCATTATGTGCGAAACAGAGGTGCACATGTACCAGGATGGAAGGGTAGCTTCCCGTCGCTCTGGCTGTTTTGTACTACATTTATCGACTTCAGAATCATAAAGTTAGTTACTATCTACATAGTAGTGAGACCTCAAATCCTCTAGCCTAATGTAGGTATAAGTGCCTTAGCAAAGGTAGGAAATTTTTCATGATGATCTGTCATCTTTTCATATCTATTTTCACTAGTCCAACTGAGTGCAAATGATACATTGTTTACATTGATCTAACATTTGCTATAGGCCTTATGTACCTGTATTCACAGTTAACACGTATTTAGTTCGGCAAAATTTTGGTTCCATACTACACAATTTTGTCATAATTTAATGTTTGACTATCCAATAAATTCATGGCTGTTTGTAATGACTTACCATCGGCAAAATCTGAGAAGTTTTGCTTACAATAGACTTCATGGCAATCATCTTTTGAACGACGGTCTGAGTCTGAACAGAGGACACTTTTCAAAATGCCCATCAACACAAGACAAACATTTCCAATTTTGTTCTGTCGTTTGAATTCAAGAATACCTCCTGCCATCACAATTTTGCTACAGCCATAAACAACACTATGCTTTGGTCATTTTTTCATGAAAGACTGTTTTTGGTCGGACTAAGTAGGCCATAGAGTACACTCTTTGGCATGAGGTGAGTACACAACTAACATTACTCATTACAGGCTAATGTAAGTACAAGCAGTGGCTGTAGCACCAAAACCGTACATAAGCCTGTACTGTAGGCAATGTAACATGGTGCTGTGTGCTGTTATTTGCAGGGTGCAGTGCAACATCTTAGAGTTGGTTTGTTGTTATCCACTCCTGACATGACATCTCAAATCTCTGGAGTTTGAAAAAACTGAAGTTGCACATGTTGTAAAAATGATATTTGATTTTCCTGCAAGTGTATCTTGCATCATGATACGTTGCATCAAAAAAACTTAATGGTTTGACTTCTGCTGACTTCACTGGACCTTTGATCTCCACCAAAAACAGTAGAAATCTTGACCTCAATATGATTGTTGTGCATGCTAAATATGAGATGAATCCAAGCTGGCATTGCTGAGATTTTTGTCTTCACAACATGTTTACACTTTTGCTGACAATTTGCAGTTTAGAGAAATTGTCCACACCTCATTAATTTGTTATTGCTTTCATGCATGAGCTTACATTTAGCCAAATGCACCAGTGCCTGTGATATCAGTTATGGTCAAATAATTTTCACTTCAGTCACATGGAACAGAGAACACACTTATTGCTTGACTAACTTCAGTTTCTGGAAAAAATCTCCAATTACAGTTAGTCATGGAATTAGCTGTAATGCTGCATGACATGAGACATGCCAAATATGCTACTTGTGTAGTCCATCAATGTAGTCTATATGACATCAGTCCAAATGTGAATTCTTGAAATATATTTATGGCATTCTAATTATTTGACCTCAGCTAACCTCACATGACCTTTGTCTTCTACAAAATTATAGTATTCTTGTACTTTTTGCAGTCCATTAATATAGCCACACATGAGATAAGTCCAACATTGCACTCTTGAGACAAAGTGTTTTCAAGATTTACACAGTTTGACTGCTGGTGATCTCAAATGATCTCCACCAATATCGATTCGGGATCCTGCCCTTAACATGGCACATACAACATACCAAGTCTAATCTCAGCCCAAAATGCTGTTCTGGAGATATCATATTTACAACGCTGTCACATTTAGATGTCTGCTGATCTCAGGTGACTTTTGGCTGCCACCAAAACAAACAGAGTTCTTGTACTCAATGTGGTACATCTACATGCCAAATATGAGATTTGTCAAAGCTTCCCTTCTTGAGAAATCATCTCTACACACACATATGCACAGATGCCATCAAAATTACAAAGGTTACAATTATCATCTCAACCAAATATCTTCCATGAGAAAACACTTAACAGTCTATAACAGTCAGTATGTGACTTATCTTGTCAGTATCATCAATTCAATAAGGTTTCTTCATTTTCTAGAAAATCAATTTTAATGACTTTTCCATAACTTTCCAAGGACCAAAAAATTTCCATGACCTTCCTTCTGACAACCTTACTTAACTTTTCAACAATATCAACAAAAGTTAAAGCAATATGAGGAAATAAAAAAAAATGGTATTATGAGTCATAATACAATTTAATATTATGAGTCAGAAGAGAGCATGGTCACTTTAAGCAAAATTCCAGAACTTCACACAATTTCCCTGAATTTCAAACTGTTTCAGACCTTGAAATAATTTCCAACTTTTCCAAGTTTCTATGACTGTAATATTCTTGATTATAGGATTAATTGTGTTTCAAATAGCACCAGCAAACAGAATGAAGTTTCATCTGCCAAGAGACACCAGTAGTCATAGGGGGGGGGGACAAACTGTCAAGATGTAATTTGTAGTCAGAGGTCTTGTTATGACCAAACTAGGGTTTAGGACAGATCTTACTTGAACATTATCAAGCTAGGTTTGTAGCAATGCAGTAGATATTTGAAAAAGGTCAGTTATCAAAGAAACGGCACATCTCTTCATGCACTCCTTGGTGTCGATATATACCAAAGGAACAAAATATTCAAATACTTTGCAGCCAGCCCAGGACACAACTGATGATGATACCACTCTCACCCTTCATCTTCTTCTTCAGCTTCATCCTCCTGGCAGACAACACTGGTCTTGAAGATGCTGGAAAGGGAAAACAGACTCCTCTTCTGTGCTACCCTGTCAAAGATGAAAAGAAAATGACAACATAGGATGTAGTGCTTATGTGTGAACTTTTGGCCCCTCCCAAAATAGTGACATGGTTGTCCGTGGCCACCATGGGAGAGGGGTTGTTTCCCTGTTGTGCTTATGTTATGTAAGCTGGATGCAAAAGGGTGAGACAATTGGTGCTAGATTTAAATCGATTAAATCTTGAACAAAATCCTACTATTTATGAAGGGTTCTCATTACTTTTTCTTGCTTGATGCAAAAATCTTTCTTCCATCTTGTGGGATCTAGAGAATGATAATGTGATAAAATTTAAATCAACAAAAACATAAACATCACATAAGTAGCAATACTTGACAATTACATTGACTTTTTGGTTGCCAGCAACAAATATTATTTCATCCAAATATTTGGTCATCAAAAGTGCCAAGTTACTCGCTGGAGTAAAAAACCCCAATTTCAGATTAGAAAAGAATAAATTGTCTCATACTTTGAGTTTATATACATGACTGTATTCCTTGGAAAATTCTTTGTACTAAAACAATGTATAATGACCTTATTTTCTAGCCAAACAAAAATAGGCATGTAATCAGACAATAATCATGTCTGGTAATCAAAATAATGACATTTTAATTGTTTGGTCACCAATAGTTAAGTTGTAATTGCCATCACCACCATGGTGAAAGGAATTTTGAGTGTTCCATTGTATGTTCAAATAGATTTACAGGTGAGAGTCCAAATGTGTGTGCATGTGTACACAAATACATACGGTATAGAACAATCAAATGGGTGTGTGGGTATACATGTAGACATATGTGTGCACTACTTACATCTATGAGATGCTTGTGTATATATGTACATGCACAGCATATGCACTTGAGTAGATTATACACAGATGAAAGCAAACATATATTTCAGTACAGGATAAGACTTATAGAAAGCTAAAATTCACCTACAGACACAATTTATCAATTTCAGAAAAACAAAAAATACTGGCTTTTGTCAAATTGAAAAAAAAGTACAACTCACGGAGGAGCATCCTTCAGTAACTTAGGTGTTGGAATGATTAAAGAGAATAATGCCTCACTTTGTCTTAAAGTATCATCTTGAAGAATAGCCTGTCCATATGAAAAAAGAAAAGGATGGTCAATGAATGACAAAATGTTCTCTGAACTATAATTTAAAAAGAAAACAAAATGTAGAAATTGCACTGAGGTTTCCATTATGCAACATACAGTAGACTGGAGTTGGTCACAGTAATTAAAATAAGCAATAGGAATTGGACGGTGACAGGCAGAACACTGACATTAACAAATATAAGGACTTCCATGTTCCCCTAACAAGGAAAACTTTTATTTATGCAAAAATTACTGTTTAAGTTTATATCACCTGCACAAAACCTCATTACAACACATTCTATAATGACTGAATGTAAAACAGATGCAGGATTTTCCCAAGTGTCCTAAAATAGTCCAACATACACTAAATATGGCATGCATCCAAGTTTCAATGTTAAAGCTTTCCTTCTTGAGATAGTGTGGTTACAAGATTGCAAATTTGACCTCAAGTGATTTGACATCAGTATGACTTTAATAAACCAAAGACAACAAGATTCTTGTTATCCTTTACTCACTGTGTTTAACCAACATACTGTGCATGTATAAGAACAGTTCAAAATTGCATTTCTGAGGCATTTACATTTTGACCTCTGATAACATCAAATGACCTTTGACCTGAAAAGAGCTTTTAAGAATCCTACAATGTAGTACATCAAAAAATACATGAAATCACACAAAGTTTGAATTCTGTGTGATTTTGTGTAAAAGGTTTTCACAGATTGTTCTCTGCTGACTGCAAATGATCTTTGACATGAAAATAAAGAGGATCTTGTACACAATGTGATTTATCAATGTAGCATATATAAGATCACTTTTAAGCTTTGCTAGTACAACTACAAGTCCTACATATGAGGTTTTTCTCCTGAAATGGGTTGGAAATTATGAAGACTGCATAGTTGAGGATTTGTCACAACACAGAGAATAATTGTAGGATCAGTTTTTTACTTATCTCCAATGGAATGAGGCAAAAAATCTGGAATTCAGAAAGAGCTTTGGCCATTTAACCTGTTCTTTTTCACATATATCCTTACATAAGGCATGGAAAACTACTCCTGTTTTCCTATATTGCAATCACCTAGAGGGGTACACTTACAACAGTAAGTCACTATAAAGTCTACTAACATTAATTATAGGCCTAAGTGAAGCCTAGGCCTAAGTTTGGTTGGCTCTTTGTGTAACGTTAGTTAGGCCTAGCTAGGCTACACAAAATGGCTGTAAGATTAGGAGAGAATGAATGTTAGACCTCCATGCTATTTGCTAATATAAGACAAGAAATAATATGTAACAATAAGTTTATTTTAAAATTATCATGTTTACTTGATACATGATTTAAAAAAATGCATTAGGACTACAAGGAATGGAAATCAGCAGGTTACATGTATGGCTATAAACCTTCAGGCAGTTGTAGGCATAGCACGTGTACGTGTTCAAATGTACTTTAAACGGTCTATCACACTAAAAACGTCACTGACAGAGCAGTATTAAATAGGACAAAAATGTCCTAGCTTTCTGTATGATGAAATGATGGGGAAATGACAAATGATCTCCACATTTTCAACCTAATTATGTTGACTAAGGTAGAACAAGGGGAAGAAAAAACAACATTTCCTAGTAGAATAAGAAAGCATACAAGATCCATCATTGTGGGCCACAGTTGCCTTGAATGTAGTTACAGAGATGTGTGTCAACTTGTATTAGATTCTTTTGTCTGTAATTCCCATCACTTCTTTGCTAAAACTGGTGCTGGATTATCTCTATTATTTAATTTATTTAAGATTTCAAGTGCATCGTGTCTTTTTTACCAACATTACCCACCATTTATCTATCAATTTTTAATGTTGAACGTAAGAACCTTGAACAACTGCATGTACACTGCAGTGCTAGACTATGTCCAGTGACATCACATGCCCCGTTTTCAGGCAGTCAGTCAAAAATACAATTTTTGCTGTAAAGTCGTATTTTCAAACAATATTTTCTCAGCAATGCCAAGGACAATTCCAAAAGTTCGGAGTGTGCATTTGACAGAAAAAACAGGAGTTTCAGCCCAATGTGAATTGCATGAAAATGCAAGTTGCCTCTGAATAAGACCTTTAAGTCTGTCCCTCGAGATATTGTGTTTGCAAGGCTTTTGCAGTTTGATGTCTGCTGACCTTACATGAAGCTTGACCTCCACCAACACCTACATGGTTCTTTCAATCAGTGGGGTAGATTATAATATATGAGATCAGTTTAAGTTACATTTTGAGATTTTGGGGGATTTTGACTCTGTATGACCTATCACTCTCACCAAAAAAAATAAAAAAAGGGACCTTGTACTAAATGCAATTGATATGTGCACTAAATATGAGATCGATTAAGAATGCATTGTTGAAATATTGTTTTAACAAGTTTTCATACTTTGACCTCTGTTGACCCCTGATGACTTTAACCACTCCAAGAACAAAAAGGTTTTTGTAATCAATATAATACATACACCTATCAAGTATGATATCAGTACAAGTTTCTGTTCTTGAGATACTACATCTACAAGTCACAAACACCCACCCATGCCATCATGAATATGTACCTTGAAACTTTTATCAACAGTAAAAATAAAATGAAGAAAAAAAGACAATTTCCTCTATGTTGAACACAGTGGGTGTTACAGTACTCATATTCACAGTAAAATAGTGTTCAAGTTTATTGGTTTTGATACCCCCCGGACCTGGGCCACTCCCGCCAAATCTCCAAATTGCCTTGAACTCCGGTAAATATCTTGAAATAGCCACAAAAAGGAAAAGAGGAGACCATAAATCTGCTTATGAATGCATAATTACGTTTCTATTTCTTTCTCTTTCATACCGATATTGACCTACCGATAAAAATCTCTGAAGGGATTCTTTCATTTTCTGTAGTTCTTTCTGTTCTAATGACCGTGAAGATCTCTTACTAATGGAAGGAAGCTTAGCCTTCTTGACCCATTTACTACACTGTAAGAAAATAATAGCAACAACAAAAGCATACATTAATTATATAAATAAATAAACAAAAATCTCCAAAAATGAAGAAGAGGGAGGAATCTGGTTCATAGAGATTGCAAACAATAAGAAAAGGAAGTAGTGAATTGCATCTATAGATACCAAGAAGAGCAATCTAACAGCAAATCAACTCTTCTCATTGCCAAAATGGAACAAGACTCTTGTACTGATAACAGGACATGTATCAAGCATATGCTGCAATTACCTATCTTGAGATTATGTATTATAGGATAGGGCCTCACACATGCATACACACCTTCATATATGTACTGACGGGATAGGGCCTCACACATGCATACACTCCTACCAATATGTATTGACGGGATAGGCTTCAAACATGCATACACTCCTAGATATATGACGGGATAGTGCATCACACATGCATACACACCTTGATATATGTGTTGACAGGACAGGGCCTCACACATGCATACACACCTACATATATGTATCGACGGGACTGGGCCTAACACATGCATACACGCCTACATGCATGTTCACAATGGTACACATAAACACAAACACTTGACTGCATGAGACAGTGAAAGCATTCATCAGCTGTAACAGTGTACTTACATCTTTTAGTCTATCTTGCAGGAGATGGAAATCTTCCAGTTTACGTAGGACCACCCATCCACACGTAGTGATGGCTGGATCAATGGGATGTATCACTAACTTGAAATGGAGGATAAAATTCTCCGCATCTTTGGGTATCTGAAAGTAAATAACACAACATGTGTCGGTAAGTGACCTCATTAATAGTTCAGTAGGTTTCAAGCTCAGGAAATCATCTTTAATAGGCTCATCAAGGACCGTATACCATGTTGATTGGGGAACACTGGCAAGGTATGCCAACTCTTTTCTATGAGGGCTCAGAGTTAAATGCAGCAGGTATCAGCCAACTAATCCTAAACCTGCTCCTGGAACTGCCATTTTACATCCACATTCGATGGACGAGAGTGTAGCCCCTACTCTTAAGCCACTTTCTGAAAGGCTAGGAGGGGTGGAGACTTGCCCAGCTCAGTTGTCAATAGCTGCACAGAGCAACCTGAAACAGATGAGTCGTGAACTGGACAACCAGATTCCAAATTGAAATCGCCAACTTATCAGTACTTGATCTCTTCCCCTGCCAACCGACCCTCCCTTCACCCTCGCTTCACCCTCCCTCCATCCCCCTCCCCATATGCCTCTACCTTCATCACATCTGACAAGTGTAAACATCATTTTAGTTCAGATCACATAACATCTTTAACTACTATTAGTTATCATACTGATAACAAAATGAAGAAAAAGAATTTTAATTTCCCAACTATTAGAATATGAAACATTTTGTGAACCAACACATTATCAAACAGCAAGCAAAGATCTGTACACACTGGGAAATAGCAATGTATGTGCATCTGCAACATAGAACTTGATAAAAATGTGAAAGGTCATCAAAGAAGGTTAACAAATTAAAGTGTCATTTCGGAGCAGGTTATCAGAATTTTAATTACATCTCCGAAAAATGAATGTTTTGTGGAAAGAGATGCCTACCTCTGGCAAACAGATATCTGTCCTCCACTTGCCAACATGTTCCCACCAGAGGTCTATCCTCTCAATGTATAATTCTAAAGATTTCTTCTCATTCTTTAAATCTTCAATCTCTGCCTCCAAACTTTCTTGCATCTGATTTGTGAAAAAAAAAACATGAATTTTGTTTGAGACTCAATGCTTCCAGTAGATCAATTCATCAATACATGAAGGAGATATTATCCAATTAGTGTAATCAAGAAGGAACAACATAAAAGATACATTTCTTCAAGGCCATCCTTGCCAGTACATGGAATCATCTTACCATTAATGAAGCAAACCCTCATGGAGCCCCAACCATGTTTATTTTTACACATGAGCCTCTTACAGTGACTTGATGCAAACCTTGGAATCAGTACTTTGTGACTTTTTTAGGTTGACGAGAGCCTGGGTTTTCTGTTTCAATTTATCCTCCAGTTGTATGAGGGTAGCCTCTATACGATCACTCTGGTCCTGTATGCTCTGATCAGAAGATGAATCAAAAGCAGAATCACCGGCGTCATCCTAGACAATGAAACAAGAGGTCAAAGGTTAACCACACAAAAAAATGACCTACCACTGGAAAAAGAAGAAGGGCATACCGTGGAGCTGTTGAAACCTGTCACAGTATTAGAGGCAGATAATTTTACAGTTGATGGCGGCTAGTAGTACTGTGTGGCACATGGTGTCATTTCTGTTCTTCTTTTAGTTAACCAATCATGGAGAGACCATTGGAATATTGCCTGATAAAGGCTAGCTGAGGGGAAGTGCTCATTCCTCACGTACTCAGTTACAGAAAATAAGTTAACCAAAGACACCTACAGTGCTATGCTACATCTTCAGGATGATCAAAGCCTCACAAATATCAAAACCCACGGCCTGACAAACAGCAGCAGAGATAGGTTTAAGTGGGTAAATTTGATTGAACATTATCTGGGTAAATGTATGGATAATTTTTACTTACATCATAAGCTTTTTCATCACCAGCACCTGATGGAATCTGAAGATCTTCTTTTGCACCTGTTTTCTCAATCAGTTTTTCATATGTCTCACTGACAAGAAACGCTGGGTAAAGTTCTTCCTCTATAGACTGATATACCTGAGTTTGTGCTTCATAGAATGCTTCTGGCCCCTGAGAGTTGAGAATAATTCACAACACAGTTTCTGCTCAGTTGCAAAATGCAACTGATTACAACATCACTTGTCAGAGGTAACATTCCTTGATTAGACCACTCTCAGATGAAGATCATTTCATTCAGTTGTAAATTATGCCCTCCCCACTCTCCTTTGTAATTGATAAATCTAAGATATGTTGTCAATTAAGTACTCATTGTACAAAACATCCTTTACTTTTAATTCACCGTCATTAAGAGAAATGAATTTAGACCAGTCTACAATTTTGTTTAAACGTAAGTGTTCTTGCATACACTTTGAACATAAAACATGTATTCATTAAATCTTTTACAAACACGTCTGTCTGATGTGACACTCCAAATTAAGTAGGAATGTGTAAAGTTCCAAATTTGATATTTCACGGTAAATACAAAAAAGATTCTTCTCTCTTCTCACACTCATGGTTTCCTCATTCGATGC
>VJOZ01066418.1:0-12517 GCA_009801055.1 Stichopus horrens
GAGGGGGAGGGGGTGGGGACTGCATTTTTATTTACTTTTCATTTTGTATTGGTCCTGGAGTTCGCATATATCATCCCATTTTAAATCTCGTCTACAGTGATACATTAATGCATCGTAGAGCGCCAACTTGTAAGTGGTTTAAGAAACATAACATTTAATATGAATGGTGTCAGCTTTGGACAATGTTTGATGTGATGAGGGCGCTTAATGTTTGGTTTAATTTAAGCGAAGCAGGAGATGACATTTTGTTACTTCCGTGAGTGACCTGAGGTGTACACTTAGAGAGTACACTTACTGTGAAACTGATATTCATGCACTGAGCTGCTTTGTCACTTGTAGTAAAAAGATATGAAAAGAACTCCTTTTACGTTACTGTTTATCATTACTTTTATCACCTGCGGTAAGTATAAANNGGGGGGGGGGGGAGTGTGCAAATGTCTCCCTCACATCTGGCTATTTTCAATTATTTTCCATTCTATTTTTGCTTTCTCCTGCTTTCACAGATCCCCACGCTCCTGGTTGGATGTTCACACTCGCAGCGTTTCCCCGCAGGACGAAACGTAGACCATATTCCAAGCTTCAGATCTTCGAACTAGAGAAGGAATTTAAAGCTCAACAGTACTTGACCAGGGACCGGAGGGCACGGTTGTCGCAATCTTTAAGTCTATCAGAGAGGCAGGTCAAAATATGGTTTCAGAACAGGAGGATGAAACAAAAGAAATTAGACGAACGGGAGAGGCAGAAGGCCATCAGCAGCAGTAGCAGTAAGAAAGGACCAGCGTCTTCATCTTCAGGAGATGATCATGAGATCAAAGACAGGGATAATACCATTCGATGAACGATGATGACGACAAAGATTATAAGTTTTATTTTAACGACAGCTTTGAGTCGTTGAAGTCGTACTATCAGATTTCTGTCCAATCCGTCGTGTAAAGTCACGTTCTGACGTCATTTGTCACATGACCGGAGCGACGACGTTCACGTGATGAGATGAAGGCCGAATTTCTTCCACATGTGAACAAGGCATGTTCATTTCATTCTGAAAAGCGGACAGTGACTCTCTTATTTATTTTTCTCTTTTTTTTCACTGAGGTCAAAGGTCTGTTAAGGACTACGGTAGTTACTTCCGGCTAGGAGCTCGTGTGAATATTTCACACATTCGGACGTGTCATTTCTTCATTACAGAGCCAAAACTTGCGTAATGTCATGTCAGATTCTGAGTTACCGATCCATCAATGATACGCCGACAGTGCAATCTCTCTAGGGGGAGTTCTTTATATGAAGTGACTAAACGTAGGAGTAATGCACGGGTAACGAAAGGACTAAGCCGATATCTCAATGTTCTCTTATTATGTCAGTGTTTGACTATGATAAACTGATACTTTCTCATTAATAATGGTTCTAGGCACAATACTGTAGACAAAGCCATCTTTGATGTCATTGTATTTTTCAACAGGAAAATGGTCGTTTAAGATTACGAAAAGCATGTAAGTTTTGTGTGTTGGCTCCAGTGGTCTGCTTTCTTTCAAATAACTCACTCGAATTTTGTTACATAATTTTCCAATCAAAGTTTTTTCCCTTTCGTTGAGTTAAATTTCCACGCATAACTTTCATTTATTTTACCTTTATTACATAGTCATTTTCCGGTCTGCACCAGAGCGATGGGTTCACAGGTAGACTGTCGTGTCAGTCCAATCAATCAATCAATTATCGATCTATCAGTCAGTTAATCAGTAAATCCAAAAATCAATCACTGAATCAGTCAGTCAATCAAGTAATTAATCAATCAATCAGCCAATCAATCCATCAATCAAGCTAATTACCAAATGGTGTCTGTTGCTCAGCATTTGGTCTTTTTTTTTATTTCCGTCTCAAAAATCTTAAAAAATTTTCAGTGCACATAAAAAAAACTGGACATGACCTCCTTAGCAAAATACATAAGCTTAAATTTTCTTTATTTTTACTCCATTTGTCTTAAGTCTGTGTTTGCAGATCAGTACAGATAAGTATAGATGCTAAATTAAATTACGATCAATTGATCTGTGATACTGACTTTTGCCAAAATATACTTTGGAATAAATGTGTTTCTCGCGCATTAGGTATAGCATAAACCCACTCAACTCTTTGTCATTGGGAAACAAGACAATATCAGGCCCGTAACTAGGTCAGATTCCAAGAGAGACCAAAGCAGAAACAGGATGTGGACCCACCGGGACATATGACGTAATATCAATATTTTTTTTCTCTAAACTAGAATAGTCTCGGTTCACTACCGCTGATTTCTTCCGAGTAATCTACGACGTGATCAAGATATGCATCGCTGTGCGTTGTCATCCACACAGGATGAACCACGTAGCCTACCGTCCATATTCTTGTTTGGTCGTTTTTAGATTTAAAGGAATAAATATTTCTTGTTTAGACTACGTAGATCTCTGGTATACGCAACGCGTGTAGTTGAAGATTTTGATTAGTAACATCCAGGAACCCAGGAAGTTGATAAACGGTACATTGTCAACGGACAGGTGCTGACATATTTTTTTTTTTATGTCTGGCCCACAAAAGACCACAGCTACTGTCCACAGCCAATCGTGCATCATATCTCTGCAAATAAAACACACAGGTGTAGCCATATCTTTCCGCTTTAATATTGCGCAAAGAACCCTTTCTTTCGATTGCAATACCTTTTGTAATTACCAGAAATGAGTATTTTGTTACCATTACATGACACAAAATGTAACACAAATAATGGAAAAAAATGAATAAATGGTTATCATAATTATAATTATTTAAGAGGTGACAATCTAACTGGAATAATAGTTTATATAGCAAATGTGTAGTAAACTACATGAGCAAACTTCATGGGTACATCTGACTTCCGTGATGTCACCTCTGAATCCACTCCACAATGAGTATACCTTACACTGTTGTATTTACAGCAGAAGCCATTCGGTAAAATAAATTTGTGGCACGAATTAAGTGGAAATGTTGCAAAAACCTTTTATAAGAGAGTTATAACTGAAACAAAAAACAAGCAAACAGTGACTACTCATGTCATCCATATAGACGTCTCCATGCTACACTTAACTAATACGGTGCTTGCATAGAGGTTTTAAGCTTGGAACAAAATTATGTTATTATTTGAACAGATAGACTCCAAATTTCAAATGGGATTCTCATCTATCCCAAGATTACCGTAACGACACGTATCACTAGTCCGCTATTCATATTTTAGTGCAAGCAACACACATGTTTTTCTTCTAAACCGACGACTTGACGACTTACATTAATTCGTCAAAATGACAAAAATCTGGAATTGGGGGATTTCATAAACTTGTTAAATTGTTCAAATTTGAAAAATTGTCATTATTCCGAGTTTGAACTTCTCGTTAAAATAGGAAAATTATGAAAAAATGACATTTTGTAGAGATTAAACAACTCTTTAAAACGGCAAAATTCGAAAAATTGTGATTGTCCAATTGTCATCGAAATTAATTGTCGAAATGGCAAATTTCACAATATTTTGACATTTTGACGAGATTGGAAAAATGACATCTTTCAAAAGTGGCAATTTTCCGAATTTAGCCATTTTGATCCGTTAGTAACATGGCATTTCCCGGAATTTAACCATTTTGACCACGAGTTCTAATTCTGCAAAATGACAATTTTTAGATGTTTGTCTTTTTAACGAGTTCATTAAACCTTTAAAATGTAAATTTTATGAAAATTGTCATTTTAAAGAGATGGTTCTTTCTTCGTTTGCATGTCCCTTCTACGCTTCCGTGCACCTTCGCTAACGATCAGTTTCTTGAGCTACCTGCAATTGATTAAAGGAAAATGGCAGGCGCTACACGATATCTTCCATAGCGACTGATGACAACGTGAGAGGAAATGTGTACTAGACTACGTGGGTAAATTGTGTTTCAACAAAAGAGCATTTTTTACTTCATTTGAGAATGATTTAAAGTCTGTAATATTTACATTAATACCACCTAAGCTGACTGTTCAAAGTTGCACTACACAAAACTGGAGTGCACTCTTTCTCTGTGGATTTACTTTTAAATTTGAAGGCTGTTTTCTGTTTCCCATTTATAGTATAATAGGCCTGTCTCGGCTACCTATGTTTACATACCAAACGAGCATTTATAGAATATGTTACGTAAAACGTAAAACATAACCATGAACGTAGTTGTGAGACATGTCCATGTAATGTCAGTTGAAGACACACTTTCCTCCTGACGTGCCCTACCGGTAGCCATAGTTTGAACATTCCCAATTGGTGGCGGTAAATATAAAGCTACATCCAAATAGCAACGCCATCAGCTGGCTTATCAATGTCTGACCAATCACGTTTTATAAGATAGGCTATTCAGCCGCGTAACATAGCTGACACTGAACGATTGTGCGCATTGATCAAGACTCAAAGAGTTTTTCTATGGAACCCCTCATTAATGAGGCTAGTGAACCTTTCAACTCGTTGATTAATTTCTATTTAGTGGGCCATGACTTCCAACGGTTCAAAACCACGTGAAAAAATCAACTCAAGATACGGTAAAAAGATAATGAAGTCCAAAATGAACAGGTCAAAGATTTTGCGAACCTTATTCTCCAGCCAATGAAGTGTTTTGCTTAGTGGCTTTCTTATAAATTTTGTCAACCGTTTACTGTTCTAACGTACGATTTACTATGAATAGCTCCATTAATACCAGTCCGATATATTTTTCGCTCTTTTGAAAGAATTCTCTATGGTGTTATTCTAAAGGAATGCATCTTATAAATTTTAATCAAACCAATGTTTATTTATGACATATGTGGAGGGAAAAGCCCTACGCTAGTCTCTATAATAGATCCATTGTCGTAAAGTTCTCTGTGAGATGTCCTGTTTCAAAGGCTTTCTCTTCCAAAAGGAAACCGGAATTATACTACATATAAATCATCTATCCATTTGTTTTTTTGGAGAAGGGGGGAGGCAAATCATTGGGACTTGATCCCTAGCCCACAGAAGAACCGCTTCTGGGTGGATCGCTACTTTAATTTTGTGTGGGTGTTTCAACAGGTGATTTTACTTTATTTTAATTCATTTCACGTCACTATTTGTAGACTCATGTTAGTGTTTCAGCAGTAGTGTAACATACTGCTACGTAGTATTACCATTATAGAATGCAGCATTAGTGCAGTACCGTCCCCTTAGTGAACGAGACGAAAGTTTATGCACAATCTTCTATTGCATGCATGCATGTACAACAACTGGTTATATACCTAATGATAAACAAAATGTAATACCTCACCGTAAAAAAAAATGTGAACGTGTAATTATGAAAGCACTGATTTCGTCTAATACGAGGGATGATTGTCGAACTGTTCTTAGCTTGGATAATTTGTACTTTTCGATGACGTCACTTTCATGGTGTGAAATAAATCACTCAAAGTGTTACCAGCCACGGTGATGTGAACACTTGTACACACTGGGAGAGCAATTTTTTTTTTTCATCTAAAACTATAGATTTGAAAGTATGCGTGGGATCAATTTCCGGCTTGCGTATTGTGATGATTTCTTGGTCTTTGAGTCTGAAGTTTTTAGTTTTACAACAAACGAAATGTAGACAATTAGTCAGCTATTGTTTTTTGTCACCTACTTGTTCCAGATGTGGTTCTAAGCAAAACTATATTGATTATTTCTTACGGGTAATTATGATCTTTTTTTCACATCGGATACCAAGTTATGTTCGACATGTGAAAGGATGAAGAGGATTCTGTCTGTGAAATTGTTCTTCACGTGGTCACATGTTTTTGTAACCGAAAAAAAAAATATAAATATTCTGACTTAAAATGTGATCTTTTTTAAGGAAACATAGGAACTANNAAAGACGCCTATGTCATTTCACTTTGAAGCGATGAATATAAGAGATCTTTATTGTCTTTATTGATATAGATCTTGCACTTATTTTCCATAATGCATTGTTTTCCAATAATGCATTGTAACATCATCCGACACCTTGCTTTCTTAGGGTGCAATTTTTTTTTGTCATGTCCCAAGTTTTCTTTTTTTTTTAATATTTCAAAGTAGGTGTCTGGAGTCTGGAAGTACACTCGTTTAGATAAAAAAACATGCATATGCATGATATCATGACGTCACACGTTTGAAACATACATTGACCTGTGATATTGTGCATATGCACAACTTTGTTTATAATTGTTTAACAAAATGGTCTAACTCATTGTCTGTTTATAGTGTGTTCGATTGAAGGAAGTTGTAAATTTACTACAAAAATAAAAAAAAAGTCTGAACACCTGTGTAGTGTGTTATTTCTTTTATTTTTCATGACATTTGTTTTAACTTTAATTCCGGTCATCTGCTACTTTAGGTTGACTAACTTTTTAGACGGTCGTTCGAGATCTTGATTCCAGAAAGACTGCAAGTAGGTCTATGCATTATTGCCAACCATGACTGACGCTTACAGCCGAGAAAAGGAAATTTCCGCAGCGGTATGAGATCCGCTACCAGCTGCAGTATTATTGGACTTTCATGCATTAGCAGTGGGCATAAAGCAAATCATTATATAAAGCCGAACGAAGTCTTTTCGGGAAAAAGAAAAAAATATGAAAAGAAAGAACACACGTAGAAATAGAAAAACACAAGCCTAAATAAATAATGTTTTAAAAAAATACAATAGACACAAAACAAAAGTGAACGATGACAAGAAATAATACAATACTGCATCGTGTAAAGACAAAATGGCATTTCTTTCTAAATTTAGCAGGTCATTACTAGGCTATGTAATATTCAGAGCATTAATTAATTGCTGAAAGCTGGAATGTATGTTGAAAATTGTTCATATTTTGCCACTGAAAGTCAAATATGTTATGGTCTCCACTAAAACAGAAAAAAAAATTGTTTCAAGTGACATTTTTTTCCATACATGAATAGTTATTTCCATTACCATTCTGTTTGATTTCAAGGAACGGTAATGAGGCTTTCTTGTATTGAGCCTTAATTTGGAGGGCCAACGAAAATGTCAAGACAATTTTTACATTCACATATCTGGATGAGAAATGCATAATTCTTTTACAGATTTTGTGACTGGTGATCTTTTCCCCAACTTTCCATTCCCTGGAATACTGACGAAGAAGAAAGATAGATGACCAGACGATGGCCAGTTCAACTTATATTCCACCCTTAAGTACTTAAAAAGTCAAAGACAAACGCAAGGGCAGACTACCGTTAGAGAGACACTACGAACAAAAAATCAATAAATACACAAAGAAATAAAATAAAAAAAGAAGTTATTTGTTATTTAGGAATTAAATAATTAAAGTCTGATTGCAAAAAGTCAAACTATTCGTTTTAAGTGTACTGTCTCGTTTTAGTACTGATACGTCCCGTAATAAAATAACGGGAACCAGGTGACCAATCTTTTCACAACATGGTCATAACTATATGGCGTAGAGTCAAATGTTTACCTTAACCTTCCTTGTTAAGTTACGACTGTTTGATCAAGCATAAAATATTGATTAATTTAAATAATTTGAAATCAGCTACATATATGAATCGATTGTTACAGTTCACTGAGTAAAGAAAAAAAATATATCTTCAATATAGGCGTGCTGTCTGCGTATTCAAATGTATAAATACAGGTTTACATTCATGGATTTCTGATGTAAAGTCATGTCGGACATGGAAATCATAAAGCTTGGTAGAGCATTTAAAGCAAAACTTTTAGAGAAGGATTGCCGGAATTATTAATATCACAATTTCACAGAGCAAACAATAAACGTTGACATTCGATAAGCATATTAGATAAGTATCTGTAATAACTTCACCGAGATCAAGCTAAGTTTTCTGCACATCAGTGAAGGATACCTGGCGAAATACTGTGGCCATTATCTTTGATAAAATGGTCATAACGTTAAATCCATAACGTTAAGTCATAACTAAAAAGTTTACTAAAGTACATCTTTCCAGAAACTATCTTCACGATAGGCTACGACTGAAGTCCCCATTTAGATATCTTTAATTCTGGACCCACCGGTTTTAGACGACATTTATCGACCCGGAATGTCTGACCCACACGCTTCATCAAGTGACATAAAAAAGGGGGAGATATGATTCTGGCTTAACTCAACAGTACTTTAGATTAAATGTAAAAAGAGGCTATCTGCACTTGTGAGGCTTGCAAAAAAAAAAAAAAAATAGTGGACGAATCCAAGGACTTGTACACCACATTTCTCACTGTTTTTATGGCTGCGATGCCGTTTACCTATGGCAATAAAAATAAGGAAAGTCCTGAAAATACTGTCATTATTTGACGAGAGTAGCATCTGTTGCACCTAAAATCACTCCATTAAATTTACCACAAACGCAGTCGGGGGGAGGGGAGGAATCGGAGCCCGCGAAATCTCTCCTTTAAAGGGAACCCGCAAAGTATCACTAAACACCACTAACGAATGACTGTTGACCAAATATTTTCAGCCACTGTGTGACCAAGTACGTCATGTATGACGTCACCAATTAATACCTGTCCCTATTGCTAGTTAAAGTGATAGAAAAACTCATTTCTATTAGCACGTACAAATTAAATACAAAGTATAACACTTGACTCGCTCATTTAAAGATAATGTCTTTGTTTTCTTGTTTTTTATCACTCTTTCTCCTTGTTTTGGTCTTACATCCTTCTATTTTTTTCATCTCTTTTCAGTCATTTGTTTCACTTATATATATTCTTTTGTATATTTTCCCCTCTTCTTTTTCTTTCTCCTGTCTTGGTCGTTTTTATTCTCTTCCTTTTAATGTTTTTTTCCCTAAAAAAATAGGGAGCAATAAATGTGATCTGTAAATAAGTCTAAGTATACCCTTCGCTCATTTATTCTCACCATGATGTCCACTAACCTAGCGTATGGATACCACTTATTTACTACGATCATTTCATGTACATCCTATTCAAGGGAACCTGATTCAACTTCACTCAAGCTGGCACGATTTCCTTTCGTAAACAAATACTCTTTGTTATATTTGCTCACAGTGGGCAAAACAAAAATAATAAATAAAAAACCTGTCACATCTCTGTAAGTTTTCACTTCAGTGGCACGGTCGTTTTACTTACAAGAGTATCTTGCACTACCCCTACCCCCTGCCATTTTTCCTTCCCGTCCGTTGCTTTCCTCCCATAGGATGAAACGGAATAAAAAGTACTTTTACTTCTTGGTCAGTAATCAGAATCAGCAGTGGACATTACAGGCTTTACCGTCATTACTCATCCTTGGTTCAAAACCGAACATCACTCTGAAATTTTGAGGTTACTTTTATGTTTCTACCTTCCATAATAATACCGAGTTATCCATCTGCATCATCCATTTACACAATGAGGTAGTATTCGATAGACTTACCCTGCCCAGCAGTTACTGGCGGTATGCAGCCTACACCTTACGTGTAGCATTGTTTAACAACAAAAAAAGCATAACACTAGGCTCTTCTGACCTGCATTCATCATTTCGCGCGTGTCATAAAAGTCGCATTCTAGCAATCATAAGGAAAACCTGCTACGATCCTGCTCGTAAATTAACACTTTCGACTGGCATGCGTGTTTAATTTATCTCCGTCGGCAACATGAGAGAGTTGCCGCGTGCTGAGGTTTCGATTTTTTACGTCTGTTCTGTGAGAAGCCAAACGAAATAGAGGGTGTGCTTCAGAGAATATGCCCTCTGCCTGGGGAGATGACTAATGTAACCGTGGCATTGGTTTGAGTTGTATACAACTGAAGAACTCTTAGTTGATTACATCAAGAAGTTAAAACAAAAATAAAAAAAAAGAAGGAAAATAGGGCTTATAAAACTTTGGGTCAAATTAACATTGGCCTTTCCTAACACTGCCCTAAATTTTGTTAGGACAATCGATATCATTTTTCTCCTTTTTTCATTAATTTATTTTTGAAAAGAAGAGAAACTGTTCTACGGACATGAAATTTACAGTAATTTCCCCTATCGGGTATTCAAATAAACTGGTCTCAAGCACGAGAATTCTTTAAAATCCTTTCAAATGAAAACTGACAAGTTTGTTACTTCTAACGAACGATTGGTTGATACTTAAGAGAGATATTTCGCATTATAAAAATAAATGCTCTCAGCAAAGTTTAGAAGGTGTACCTTAACCTGAATCCAATTGACCGTTGTAGTTTGTGGAATTTGATCTGTAACATTGAAGCAAAGACCAACGTGAATGTAATATCTTCGACGATGCAAGCAAACTCTCTGTATTTAATATTGCGTAAACAGTTAATAACTTCAACAGCGGTCAGTTTAACAACCTTGGAAACTAGTGTTAACTATTTTTACGGCCTTACCAAAAGAAAGAGGGGAAAGAAGGGTTGAATGTTTTCCTCTGAAGGCTTACAAGGAGGACTTTGAACTTGGGCAAATACGAAAATAACAAAATGAGGGGGTTTGCCCGATCCAGCAAAGATGGCAGGTATACCGACCCACAACTGAGTGAACCACGACGCGAGGGAGTAAACTATGGCGAGTTGCCTCCCCGTGTGGTTAACGGTTCCCTGAGGGGTTATGAAGCGCCTCTGTCAGACCGTAACGAGAATATTGGCGGGTTGCGTGCTCTTTGATCGTATCTCGTACAGAAAACATTAAGTGGCCATTTCGCTGTTTTTACGTGTTACAAGATATCACACAAATAATGTGATAAAAGCGCGTCAGATACAGTGCCTCCTGTAGCAACGCGCCAAAGTATAACGGCTTACCGCGGAAAATTTCTACAACAACCAGCACTCGCCGAAAAAATGAACTCAAGACATTTTTGTACTGTAAATGTGACGTAATAATGGGCAGAGAGACGAACGTTTTGTATATTATAGGACCGTACTTCAACAAACTAAACCCGTCAAACAACGAATAAAGTCTGCTTTGTTTTGAAGTCCTTTGTGGGTGGCAGGGTGGCATGAATCTATCCTTCTTTGAAGAGAATTGTCGAATAGTGTAAATTTTGCAAAGATAAATGGAGAGACATTGATCGACATGTGTTTTCACAAAGAGCGGACATGAACTGGTTAAACTGTAATACAACATATATACTAATGCTAATATGGTTGGCGCTGTGAAAATATTTCATTCAGATATGGGTTTGTCGATTACCTCATTTGAATATAAAGGACATCACCGAATTACATTAATTTAGTGGCTGATCGAGTTATCTAACATATGTATTTTTCCGATCTGTCTTTATTTCCCCCATTCCCTCCTCCCTCTAGTCTCACCNNAGATGTCGTGGTGTTCATCGAAGACACCTAACAAAAAACAAAAACTCTAAATAGTATTTCCCTTTGTTTCTGGAGAGTACTTCCTTTTCTCTTAGACAATTAGTTTCAAAAATCGCCAGAAGATGAAATTCCAATATTTGCCAGTAAATAGGAAACTATAAAGAAGAAAACTATATCGAGTCAGCCAATGAACGTTGTAACGTAGGTGTAAAATATGTAACACAGAAGATGTTGAAAGCGGTAGATGAAGCTAAACAAAATCTTATATCTTACTCTTATACATTATTTACAAGTTTACCATTTACCTTATGGGATCGTAACCGTAAGTTGCAATCAGGATTCTGCGCCATGCGATATTACACTCACATAGCGATAGAATTGCATTAATGTTTTTGTGTCACATGAATCGATACAATCGCCATTATTTATTTGATATGCGCTCGGTATGTGGTGATAAACATGGGGACCTGGGGACTCTTACCGCAATGACATGAACCAAGATTACGACTTGAAAGATGATTTAACGACCTGGCGAGGAGAAGAAGTAATAAGCAGTAATTTGAAAAGATTTGCCATATCTTCCTCAATTATAGGTACAAAATGACGTTTCACAAAGTTACATAAATTATGTACTTATATACTGCAGTGTTTCCATTGAAGCATTATTTACGAAATTGTAATCTCTTGATTCATATGGTGGTTAACAATGAATCTATTTAAAAAATGCGTATTGTGTCATAAAAGGGAAGAAAAACAGGAGGAAATTTGTTTTCAACTTAGCTTTGCTTTCGAGGTTTCAAAAGGAATATGACCATGTTGTTTAAATTGTCATGAATATCCCATTTTACGTCTTACTACTTTCAACTAATTTCTCAAGAAAAAGAAACATTTTTCAGTAAAAAAATAAAATCGCAAATTAGAGCCGGTAGACTCTCCACTCGTAGTTAACACAAATAACAGTTTTAAAATCTGCAAAAACAATAGTTCTGCTCTATTTACTTTAACGTTCAGAAACCCAGGAATTATCAATTTCATTGATGTGATCATGGTGAGAATTACAGGATATACAATTAAGTCGGTAAGACGCATTGTCCTATCTCAACCAAAACGATTTTTTCTTAAATTTGATTGTAGATTTTGAAGAAAACTATTTTTTTTTCTTACAATTTTCCTTTCACATGTTGGGTTAAGCAAATGAGGTTAAAAGTGGACGTTGCTACGTCATGCTATTACTGCATATATTTCATTTCTTGTCTGCA
>VJOZ01066425.1:1685-11740 GCA_009801055.1 Stichopus horrens
CTCTCTCTGCACCCTGGACCAGGGACTTTTCCCCTTGGTACCCCAGAGGGGGACAAGCCCCAAGACCCTTGTAGTGAGTTTGGCAGTATCGCTGGTGCAGGTGCTGCTCCCAGTTTCAGAGTTGCTCAAAGCAACACTTACAGATTGAAGTGTCTTCTCCCAACTACAGTACTTATCAACTGACCACAAAGTAGTGTCTTGAAGCAATTCACTTCAAAATGATCAATATTTTTGTGTTTGTAGCTTTCTTTGCGATCATGGCTGCCACAGTTAGCAATTTGTAAACTACAATTTTTTTGGATGGTACAATTTGATAGAAAATACTTGCTCAGTTAAGTGGAAGAAAAAAAAAATACCAATGTAAAAATTTTCAAGAGGTATTCACTTTGATGTACACTTCACTTCCACATTTTGTTTTCCATATTTTGTTTTCCTCCATAGAAGTGACACCCTTCATGACCCAAGTCTGTCCACCCTGAATGGCTGAAGGTGGAAAGGAACCTGAGGAGAGCGTTTGGTATACATTCGTCTGCGATGATGATGAACAGGGAATGGTCTTCAGCGGAGAGGCGGATGGCGCACATCCGTCTCTGCAAGCCTCCTTCAGCTTTCGCGATGGTGAGGAACTGCAGAAAAGGGTGCAGCGACTTGAAAAGGAGCTGGAGAACGTATCGACCATGCTGAACCTGCAGCAGTCAAGGAGCAAAGATGATGCGAATGAAGAGACAAAGCTCAGAAGGAAAGAGGAGGCCAGAGTCGGTGAGCTGATCACCGAGATTGACGCCTTGAGGAAAGAACTGAAACTGAAGGAGGATGATCGCCAGTGCCTGCAAGATCAGTTCAACCGGGCTGTCCGCAATGCAGAAGAGGAACGGGCCAGACTGAAGAATCACTACGAGGGACAGATAGCTCTCCTTAAGGAGAAATACGAAGGGGAGGCCAATGTGCTGCAGTCGCGTCTGCTGGACCAGCTGGATTCACAGGTGAGAACGTTGGAGAGGTCCTTTGAAGACAACAACTCCAATGAAATGCAGTTCAACGTCAGGCAGGTGCCGAACAATGATGCCCCCCAGCCATCTCAACCTGACCTGATATGCTACTCCTGCAATGACTCCTACCACCCCAATGATCTGGAAGAGACCTGCCTTTTCCACCCACTGCCGCCGATGAAGAAATCAAAGTGGGAGAAAGATTGGGTACCGGGTCTGGACCCCAAAAAGTATCAGAGATACTCCTATTGGGCTTGCTGTAACACACTTGCCAAAACACGCCCCCGGGGATGTTGCAGAGGACGACACCATCAAAAGTGGGAGTGCGACATCCTCCTCAAGAAGGCCATGTTGGTCGACAAGTCTAACACTGACATGATGCTCGAGAGGTGTAGCGGTGAGGTCATCGTCATCTCCCGAGAATCATGTCACTGAGACGTATCTCCCCACCGCCTCATTAAGAATTTGATTTGATGCACAGGGACCAATCAAAGTCCAGTGAAGTTTAGGAGTAGCAAGTCAAAGTATGCCACTGGTGAAGTAGTATCTCAGAGTGTAAATAATTACAAGGAGTTGACTAAATCCAAACCAGATGTGTAAAGTTCCTCATGATTGTGAAACTTGTGTATTCCCTTCCTTTTTTTCTCCTCTTTTTTTTTTTCATTTTGTTAGCACTAACTGTTAAAGTATTTTATCAAAAATGTTTTCATGTCATTTAATCTGCCTGTATGTATGGTGTCACATTTCTCAGGCTGAGAGAAACTGCAATATTTTCCTTTATACCCTGTTTAAAATTTCAGTAAATGGCATTTAATCCATCCAATATTACTTCATGATCTGTGTCATCTGTAAATCCAACTACAGATTATGAAATTGCCTGTGAGGATTGAATTGTCAAAGTAACTTAATTTTGCACAATCCCTACGCAGGATTTTGTCCTTTTCTTTTGTAAGAATCACAGGTTTGCTAACAACTTTTTTGTATTGTGGCTTACCATGACAAACTTGATCCCACATTAAATAAATAAAATTTCCCTCTGAAAATAAGTAAAATGGAAATACTTTTGGAGGGACAAAGTGAAAACAATAAAGTGATTCACCTGTCGCTTACACAGTTCAGAGATGGATGAAAATATTTTGGTCAAGTCATAGAGAGCAAAGTTGGTGGAAACGTGTTCCAATCCTGTAAGGAAAATTACTTTTGCAGTAGTGGAACAATGTTTTTTGTGACCTCGGCTTCCAAACTAATTTCAAGCTGAACTGTTAAAGCAGGATGTGGTGTTATTCCTGCATTTTCCAAAGTGCATCAAATGACTAGCTACGTATATTTCTATATTTCTTACTTGTAAAAAGCAAAAAACCTACCATACCTTTGTCTTTGTCATCCAAAAACAAGGGGAAAAAAGCACATTTCCCAAAGAAATGCTCTTTGCATATATGTTAGAGTTTCATTGTAGTTAGTCACACAGAAGTCCTGGACATTTTCCACAATTTTACAATTCTGCTAAGATTTATTAAAAAAAAAAAAATTCATTATTCTTCCTACAGAAGTAACACTGATGAAATTCTCCTGAAAGAAACATGGGGTAGATGTTAATGAGGTTGTCATTGAATTAAAGAGAAAGATTATGGGAGATTAATAAAGGCTATTCTTTTTTTTTCTTTTTTTTATTGATCAACCAACTTGTCCTGTTTTAGTGTGTTTATTCAGACAAGCATGCATGCATGTATGTATGCAGAGTTTTTGTACACATTTGTTTCTTTGGATGGTACAGCTGTCATTCTGACCAGGGACTTGGCACCCTGGGTTCTGAAAGTATGTGACACTGCATATAATGTTCAACATTCCTCCATGAGATGATTAACTGAAGTGTATCCTACTGTCACTGATTACTCGATTTAGTAAAAGTGCTAACCAAACAAAAACTTGTCATGTATGGCAGACAACAGCTCTGTCAAGCTTGCAACATTTATAATATAGCAGAAATTTGTAAAGACTAGTCAGTATTTACATACAGTATGTGATACCTGTGTGCTTGACTGTGCAAAACAGAGTAAAAAACTGTTATTGGCTGTTGATATACCTGTCTGTTTTACCAGGCCAGAATTAATGTGGGCCCAGTAAGTTGCATTTTGATTTTGTAGAGGCGATCTTTTGGCCTACAGGTGTGCTTAGCTGTACTTAATATGTGTAGCTTCAATTAAAGATATGAAAGGTTTATGCAGTGCTGAGTTTAGCCATCCCCTTCCCATTGGCAACGTCCATTATGAGAGTCATGGTTTTGGTGTTGGCTGCTTAGCAGGCCAGTTTGCTGGACTTTGTTCCCAGCCCAGCCACTTCCATTTGATGAGCAGAGTTATCAAATTGAAGAGGTGTTTAATGCAGAGTGTTTTCTCCAAGTGACACATATATATTGTACATAGATGTGCTGATCAATGGAAGATGGGCCAGTTGCAAGCAGTCTAAATTGCAGATTTTTTTTCAGAGACTATATTCAGACTTGCAAAAGATTTTCACCTCTTGATTCATGCTATCATCAATAAAATTGTAAATTTGTTCATGCATTATCAACTTGACTTGCAGTACTTTTGTACAATAGTTGTATTTATTTTTCATTCTCTGCCAAAGGCAAAGGAATCCATGCAATGGTGATGGTTTGTGTATATGTGTGTATGTTATGCTTTTCTTGTGAACATAATATCTCAAGAAGAGTAGCCATGACTTAGTTCATTCATGGTGTGTTGATTGGTCATGTTTAATGGATGTGACCCTATGGTTTTGGTGGAGATTAAAGGTCATTTGTGGTCACCATAGGTCAAGCTGTGAAAACCGGAAGAAGGTTAACCTTGCTTATCCCATGCTTGGTGTGTGGATTGGTCATATTAGTTTAAAGATGACTCTATTGCACATTTTACCCTATGGTGACCTCAAATGACCTTTGACACGAACCAAATGCGAAAACCTCAAGAAGGCTAACCTTTACTAATCTCTTTCTTGGTGTGTGGATTGGTCATACTAATTTTAAGTAGATACCCCCATTGTTTTTGGTTAAGGTCAAAAGTTATTTGAGGTCAGCAGAGGTCAAACTGTGGAAACCTTGGTAACACACAATATCTCAAGAATGGTTACCTTGACTTATGACCAATGCCATACTTAGTATGTTGGTTGTTTATATTAAGTTGATGGCCTCTATTTTTTTTGGTAGAGTTCAAAGGTCATTTGAGGTCACCAGAGGTCAAACTGTGAAAACCTTGTAATCACTATACCTCAAGAAGGGTTGTGTTCATTAATCCCATATTTAATGTGTGGGTTGGCCATGTTCAGTAGATGATTCCCTTTGATTTTGGTGGAGGTTAAAATCCACTTTGAGGTCAACAGAGGTCAAAATGTGGAAAGATTTAAGACTGCTCTACATGCAGAGGCCAAAGGTGTAGACATGGTCTCTCAAGGAGGATAAGGTGTCTGAATTTCAAAATTGGTATGTCCTTTGTTCTCTGTAAATATTGGCAATGACTCAGTTCTTTCACTCTCTGGATTTCCCCAATTTTAAGGCTAACATACCTATCATACTTTTAACTTTGTGTGTAGGTCTGCAGCTGTGTATTGACCTCCTGTACTGTGAGCCAATGAGCCTAAAGTACAATGAAACTGCAAAACTCACATTGATTGGCATGTGTGGGATATGGGTGCATATATGTATGTGAGGCATATGTCCTCGATGCTCAACATAGGCTTGAGTTTGCAATTATTACTCATTCGAGAAGAAAGACGCACACTCTGCGTAAGCAAGCATGTTATCGTCTACGTCGTCTGTATTTGACAATGCTATTTCGACATTGTATTGGCTGATCTGGCATTGTGAACACATGTATTGAAAAAGCCAACAGAGCCAATTGCATTGAAGCAACTCCATCATAAATACATATTGCTACTTTGTGGCATGCTTGTACATGTTTACTTAAGGGTTATTGCAAGGTGCAATCACAGACAAAAGTCCATTAGGTATGGTTGCAACACAGCCAAAGGGGAAATGGAAAACCCTTTCGTTAACTCGTAACCAATGTGTCTACAAGATGATGACCTGGAGATTGCGGGGTGGATTTTAAAATGTGAGGCTTTTTAAACGACAGTATCATGTGGTAGGTAAATGCATTAACAACGACTACCCCAGTGAAGACACCCCTTACCAGCATTGCAACCAGTCCTGTGGATGCGTGAAACCCTGGGAACAAGACTGCCCTGTAGTAGCTATCTTTTATGAGGATGAATTTCAAAACCTGGTTTGGGTTCAGGAAAACATGAGCATTTCCAAAAACATTGAAAATGTTTTTACAATTTTGATAACAAATTTTTAAAATGAAAAACATTTTTTTCTTCTGTTTTTATCTTGAGTGCTTTTCCTATGGGTTTTGTTTGTTTTCTTTCTGCATGCATGGTCTTATGTAAATCAGAGAACTGTGGCATAAATATGACAGGTGACACAAAGGTGGATGCAAATTGTGATGGCACTGCAGCTTCATGAATGGTCTGATTGTAATTTAAGTGTGAGAGGTATGAGATTTATTAATTTAATATTTAACTTTATTTGTAGTGAGTTTACTGGTGTAATTTGCCAATATAATGTACAGTATTCAAATTTGATTGCATGATTTGTGGGTGATATTTAACAGTTTAGGCCTACTTGGTCTTGTGTAATATAAATTTTGAGATTAGGGCTATTCAAAATTGTCCATTGTCTATTAAACTGGGTGCAAGAAACTTTCCCAGTCTTAAATACCGGGAGTACATCACTCCCTCCGACAAGTCCGTGGGATGGTGTGGTCTTGCGGCCAAGTTTGTGTAACATAGGGTTCTGGGGAAACCCAAATTTTCAGGAAAAATCCCTCCATGTCTTATTCACAGTTATCGTCACACCCTGTGCCTAGAAGGAAGTTGCAATGCTTGCTTTTGATTGTGTGACATGTATGATACATGGTAAAGCAGTGGCCTACGTAGTGCCTCTTTGGGCAGCCGTCCCCATGAGCGTGGATCATGGGGGGATGGGGGATATGTCCTTCTCATTTGTTTGTAAGAGGACAACTCCCAAATTTCCCCAACATTTCTCCAAAATGATGAAACCTGAAACTGTAATGAGTGGTTAAAATACAGAATTGTGAGCACACTCCTTGATTTCAAACGTCCACTTCACCAATTTTACTGTGTTACAATTCAAAGTTGTTGCCGTGACCGTATTGTATGTTTTCCTTTAAAATTTTTTTGTTTGCAGTGTTTCTGATGACATGTCTTCTGCCACTTGCAGCCTGTTCTAGCAGGTATCACTCTATTCACATACAGAGTTTCTGTTGATCAACTACAAATGTACATAAGGACTAGTCATTTGTCATTACCTGTACCTGCAGTGTTTACTACTCAAAAAAGCTCTTACATGTTTAGTGAGAAACTTACCATTTATTCAAGTTATTACCTACCACATAACTAGAGCGAACCCTAGAACAGTTGTAGTATCTCACTACTTAATATCATCAACAACTTACATTTTGTCATTTTGATCATAGTTTTTGCAATTGTTTTTTTTTTTGAATCAGAGAAGTATGCAAAAGTAACATATTGCATATTAGAGTGGACACATGCAGTCAAAATAAACAATATAACATAGACTACGAATGTCCCCCTACATTTTAAAAGGTAAATTTTGACCAAATATCGCACCGTTTGCCATATCGACACCTTCTACTTTCCTTTCTGTTTTCAAAGGGGTGTTACCCACCACATAGACTTCTCCCCCAGGATGGCGATTCGTAAAATGTCTTGTCCCCCCTCACTCTTGGATATTTATCCATGACCATGGCAGTCACTGTATGGTTGCTGGCCGTTGGAGCCTGCCAGCGATGGTGAAAAACATTCCTTTCCCAAAGCCCAAAACTTGATGCGCTTACTGTACAGTAGTATTGGTGGCCAGTAGTCACTGCACACACAGTACCATGGTTTATAGTACCAGGAGAATGTTCAGTTACATTTCTTCACAGTTGATCAACACAGTTGGGTGCGATGGTAGCAGTGTTTCTCTTTTAATTAAAAAGCCCTGCTGTAGAGCTATGAATCTGTGTATTGTGTGTGGTTTTTGAACTGGAAGTTATTTGTTTCCAAAGCCTGGGATGTCAGTTTTTCGTAGTGAGTAGATGAAGGAAAATGCTTGCCCGCTACGTGATGTAGTAAATCGGGTACTTGCAGAACTTGGTCTCTGAGATGGCTACGAAGATTAAACAATAGCTAATACTAACGTATTCAGTGCCAGCCTGATGGATTCCAGTCGGACAGAACAACATTGGTGATCATTCCTCACTGCCACAAAGTAGGAAATTTTCATAAGCCCCAAGCTCACTCTGCATATTCTGTGGGGTCTTTCCTCGACCTTACACTGTGCATATGTATGCCAAAATGGCTTTCTGTATTATTCTGTTTTAAAAGAATTGGAAAATGAAAATAACTTTTTTTAGTTTTTATATATCATTCTTTCATATGCTTGAAATTGATCTTAATTGTTTCATAGCAAAGTATGTCTTTCAGTGAATACTGAAATGTATTGGTGCCTGTCTTTCCACGTCGTAGTTCTTATGTAATGCCTTTTATTCATTGTTTAAATTTTGGTAAATTTTTGTACTGTTTGTGTGTTTTGAATGGTGAGTTAGTGTGGAAAGTTTTTTCTATTTTTTTTTTATTGGGGGGGAGGGGTTGGGCTGATGGATTGATGGGAGAGAAACGTGCCAGTTAGGAAAAAGGCAGAAGTGTCATCCCCAGCATTTTTAGTTGTTTTGGGAGAGAGATAAATGGGTCTGCCAATCCAAACTCCTTTCATGGGGAAAGCACGGATGCAAAACAAATAGGACAGTCCCCCCCTGCCTTGTGTGCCTAACTGGGTGATAAAAGAGAAAGTTGAAAATCAAAATCGGTTATGTAGGAGACTGAATGTGGTTACTTGAATGACAATGTATCCTAGACACTGTGCAGAACAAATATTTGGTGTGCTCATGCATGTACTTGGTGTGTTTGTGAATCCTGCAGTTAAATATAAAAAAAAAAAACAACATTGGGACATTTAAAGCATACCTTTATCAGTACAGAAGTTGAGAGGGACTACAGGAACCTTTGTAATACTTCAAAGTTAGATATTTGCATGAACTTGCTTTAACAAATGCACCACCGAGGTGTCCTTTATTATTCACCTAAAACTTTTTGAAAGAAAACCAATTTAAGTTCTTTGGTACTTTGAAATACTAATGACAGCTGAAGTGGATATTGAAATGCTTGAGAGTTAAAAATGGAATATATGCAATTGAGTATACGTATTATCATTATGTAAGGGACATTTTAAGCTAGATAGTCCAAAACCAATCAAGTGAATCAGTTTTGAGAAGTGTTATTCGACGAAATAATTATTTAAAAAAAGTCAAGTTGCCCTCTTTTGGACCAGTTTAATGTACATGAAACCAATTGTTGATGGCACAAAGTCTCGAAGTTACACATTTTCTTCACTCTTGAAATTTACCTGATTGTCTGTCATGGTTTCATTGTAAAAGTTGAAAAAAAAAGCAAGATAAAAAAAAAATGTAATATACAAATGTTACCAAACTGCTGTGGAACTCCTGAGTTGATGTGTCTACGTAATTCAGATTTATCCTCCTCCCGCCCCTCGTCCTGTGCCTCCACTTGACGACATTGGTGTAATCATCATCGTTCGGGGGAGGAGTGGAGCCGAGCATCTCAGGCAATTGCAGCTGCATGGGCTTTCACCCTCGTTGCAAGTTGTTTCTGGTGTTGATATCTACTTTTGTTTGAAATATTTGGTTTCTACACATGCACACTTCAGTGGTAGAACTACAGCTTGAAAGAGGTTTTTTTTCCTATTTTTTGCAATATCACTAACTTCTATTGTTTATATTTATGTACTGTATAAAAGCAATCTTTCTTATTAAAAATTGAAACATCCAATCTTCAGCTCATTAGTTGTGTTTTTATTTGCGTCATATTGACATCACCAATGCAGAGTTTGCTTTAAAAGTAGGTTTGTAACTAAAACCTTGGGCAACTGTATTTTACTCCATGGCTTTACATTAATGGTGATGTTTTTCCACCATGGGGCACATAATTAAGTCAAGCAGGACTAATATTAATACCCTTTGTCCTGTAAACAGGCCCATATGCAGCTTTTTCAGTTGAGGGGTTCGATTTTATCACAAGTGGAACATTTTACCTGACCAATTATGACCGACAAATTAAATCTCATTGTATATGTTGCTAACGTAGGCCCACTATCAAAGGCTGAGTGGAACTTCAGATCTTATGGGGGTTCATCTGAACCCCCCCTGGATACAGGCCTGTGTAAAGATGACTCTCTATCAGTTTGTATTGATAGTGCTAAAGCATTGTGTGACAAAATTCCTGAAAGCTACTGACAGAATTAGAAATTTGTGTTTTGTTAGTCATACTGCCACTAATAGGATGATGATGTAAGATTACCAAAATAAATACAGTAGTCTCACTTCCTGGCCGAAAAAGGGAGATTTGTGACTAGACTATTCAAACACCAGAGTCTGAACAATGTGCATTGTGAGAAAAGGGTCAACTTTATCAATAACGTCATTATCATAAGGGTGAACTACTAGACTCTAAAATTGTGGCCTCTTTTCCAAAATTATCAACTTTCCTAGAAAGATCAGTGCCCTAGTTTTGATACTCATCACTGATGGCAGTAGGTGTACGTTGAATGTGTTTGTGAATAGCCATTGATGAACCAGTTTTGAAATTCTGTAAAGGCCTGCAACTGCCAAAACTGTCACTACCTGTACTTCTTGCCCGCACAGCTGACGTGTATTACTCATGCCCCAGTTGGCTGCATTCGTGATACTAACGTCCACGAACAACCGGATTCCCATCTGGATTTGCATACAGATTGTATACATGCTATTCAAAGTCTTGTGAGCCAATGCAGCCAATCCTCACATGATATCATACATGTTTGTCTTCTTGAGAGGAACATACCCTAACCATATATGATGGCATCTGGAT
>VJOZ01066436.1:0-12756 GCA_009801055.1 Stichopus horrens
AACACACACACACAAACACACATACATACATACATACATACACACGCCAGCACGATCGCATAAGTTTCTCTTTCATCGAAACTAATAAAACTGGTCAAATCATATCATGTAGGTGCAACAGACAATAACTTTCTTTTGGGATATTATTTGTGTGCAGACCACATGATGAAGGTCTATCAAAAAATGGGTCCTTCTCTCCTTATGATTGTTTACTGTCTTGCTTAACACACAATTCATTGCAGCACTGTAGGCCTTTGTGTCTGCAGCAACAGCGCCATCATAGTCTGCAGAGAAAGACATGTGGAGGCCGCCTGAGCAACTGCCAAATGAGGGCAAGTCTAGTGCTATGGGGTGCGGTGTCAGAAAAGATTTTGATTGCACAGCCTTGAGGTAGGTCAAAGTTAATGCATAAGTAAGCAAGGGGGAAGTATACAATATTTAGGATGTGAATATGCTGTATATTTGCAAAATGAATATAGGTCTACCTTGAGATGTCGAACCTGAAACTGGCAAGTCATAAGTACTAGGTCATCTCTCAAATTTCCTCCAACTCCTAGCAGATCTAATTATGGTGTGAGCAGACACTGCAGACTTATATTACCATCATGTTGCAATTTTTTCTTAAACATAAATCTGATAAATATGCGGACTCTACTCCTCCAATCATCTTTGGCTTTTTGCTCATCCTGTATCCTAACATTCACCACAATTGGCCTGCTGTAGTAGTTATGGGCCTATACACAGTTTTTACTGTCTTTTGTCCAGATTATCGTGCATCTTGCCTCTCTTTGTCACTTACTATAGACACATTGTCCCTGCCCATAATGACTACTGTTCCTGCCTAGCAACCACACGCTTTCATCATGTCAACCAGACGCAGTAAACAGTCCCTTACCTGAAATGGCTTTCCTGGTCACAAAGGATCTTTTCTCCAGTGATGAGTTTCAAGCTCTACTTGAGGAAAGTGTTCTTAAAGCAATTGAAAGTAAAATAGACAGCATTCAGCAAATGACTGTAAAATTGAATCCAGAGTTTTTGATCTTGAGAAGAAGCTTGACAAAAAAACCAAAGTATGCCTGGATCTAAGACATCAGGTTTTAAAGATGGAGGAGGCATAAAACAGAATTCATTGCTCTGTAAATGACATAGAGCAATACTCAATAAGGAGAATATCAGAGTTTTTGGATTACACAAATCACAAGGAGAGATCACCACCGAAATCATTAAGGAACTGGCAAAAAACATATTGTCTGTTGATCTTTTTACGAAGGCATCGACAGAAGCCAGCGGGTTGGCAAACCATGACTGGAAGGAAATGTCAGTGCCCCATTCTTGTAAAGGTCGTGTCTTTATACCAGCATAAACACCAAATGACCAAAAATCGATGGACAGTAAACTTAAATCAACTGGTATAGTCATAAAGGAAGACCTTACATTTGAGAACAATACCCTGCTCAAGCAGATGCAAAAACATGAGAAAGTTAGCAATTCTTGGACTGTCAATGGTCAAATACCTGCTCTTGTTATGATGGCCAACAAGCAAAAACTGAATTTCACAATTTGCTGCTAGTCCAGTGCAGACCTTGCACAAAAATACCCTGCTGACATATCATTGCAAAACATTTTTAACTCATCCCTTTTTTGCATAGTGCTCACTTCATCCAGCATTTTTGTTTCAATGCCCTTCATTTTGCCATTTCTAATTTTATTTTCATTATGGTTGCTGTTAGTCAATTGTTGGTCAGTGAATGTTCATTTTGTTTCTCTTTTCTCCTGAAGAGAGTCTTTGAGTTTTTGCTTTTAACATTCAGTTGGCTAAATAGTTGGCTTGCTTTCAATAAATGTCCTCAACTATTCTGTTTGCAATGATTGATGATACAGAAAGTAATACAGTCTGTGACTGTTGCTACTATAGAAATGCTGATTTTATCCAATCATTTTCACGACACAAGTTTCGGTACGTCAATGCTCCATTTAAACTCTAGGAGCCTTGTTAAAAACTTTGACAATCACCCCTTAGCATCTATCGATAACTGACATTTTCCTTTTATGGCTACAACAGAAACATGGTTTACTGAAGCCACTCCCCTACATTTATTTACAATTGCCAGTTACAATTTAGTTCAAAAGAACAGACAAGCAGGTAGGGGTGACAAGTTGGCTTGTATGTTAAAGATATGATTACAAATAAGAACAAGATCTGAACAACTCTCTTCAAAATGCTGCTGTATCTCTTTTTGTTGCAGAGCAATTATAGCCTCACTCATACAAATACTATCATTGGTGTTACTTAGCGACTCCTGGCCTGTCAATACATGACTTCAATAATTCCATATCTGTCCTTCTACAGTCAATAAATAATGAAAACAAGGGACGTTGATCAGTGATTTTAATCTACTGTAAACTCTTAAAAGTGTCAGAATGCGATAAGGGCGGACACTTTCTAAATTTAATGACTGAATACTTGCAGACCTCAAACTCATATTATCAGCCCTTCCTGTACTTCTGGTATTTTTTCTCTCTAAATCCCCAAAACTCCTTGGTTTAGTTATTCCCTTCAAGTTTTGGTGATGCTCAAATATTATCAAATTATCCACCAATAACTAGGCTATCATCTATCTCCAAGAGCTTTGAGAGGTTGGTTTACAGTAGACATTACAATTTTATTTCCAGAAATGATATTCTCTATTCGAATTAGTAAGGCTTTAGGAGTAGCCATGCATCATACATGGCTGCACCTTATCTTACTCACAAAATTAATCACAGTATTTTGTTTCACAAACTCTCATTGTATGGCATAAGAAGCATTGCTCTTAATTGGTTCACATTGACCTAAAAGAATCATCCTCCTTTTGTTCCTTTTACTTGAGAATTTTTTCATCTTTTTATTTATTGGCTAACAGGTAAGAAATTAACTTGAAACATTTCCAAGACTAAACCATTATTGTCTGATAATAGCATTTCCAACTGAACTATTTGCAAGTATTAACTTAAATGCACCCTTGTCATAACTCCATGCTTAACTTTAGGATTTAATATTGACTATAAATTAGACTGGAAATCTCAGCTAAGAAAGTATCAAGAGCAAGGAGAATTCTGCATCAACTAAAAGACTTCATGCCCAAGAATGCTCTTCTAATCCTCTGTAATGCTCTCATGCCTCCTCATCTAACATAAAATCTACTTATCGGGGGAAATACTCACCGAACCTCACTTCATAGTTTTTTTGAGGCTCAAAAGCATGCTCACAGAAGTACATGTAATGCATCAATCCTAGCTCATACTGAACCTATACCTTTAAAGAGCTTCACACTCCCTTCATTTTTGACCTTTACACATACCAACTTGGCATATTTCTTTATCGATTTAATCATGGTCTCCTTCCAAATGTTTCCAAATCTTACTTTACCTTTTAACGCTGGCTTTCACTCTTGCAATACCTGTTCGAGATATCAGCTGCGTCCTCCGATGATATTAACACTCGTAAAATGGTTTCAAGTGCGGTGTACATGTGTCAAATTGTGGAATACTCTTCCTTTAATTTTAATTCCTTGTCTTTAACATCGTTTAAACCTAACCTTAAAACATACTTGGTTATTAATTCGTCCTAACTTAACTACCACTCTTAACATCTACTTATTTCTTATCCCTCTTGCCCCCTTTGTTCCTCCTCCTTCTTCTTTTCTTCACTTTTCTCTATTCTCCTTCCTTTTGTTTTGTTTTTTTGTAGTTTTATCCACTGAGGGCCAGCCTAGAAAAGATTACTTTTTCTGGTCCTTTATCTTCATTTTGTTAGCATTGTGAATAACTGTGTTCTTTTCTTTTCCATGCATAGATATTGTAGTAAAATCCTTTCTACTTTGAATCAATCATACTTTCTTTATATCGTCAAAATTGTGTTATAATATCCTCTCATCTGTTCATTGAAGATATAAATAAATCAAATCAAACCAAATCATTTGTAGGCTCAACTTCATTGCACGATTCACAAAAATTAGACAGTCAAAATGCAGCTGCCATTGACACTCTTCACACATTTTACCTTAATTCACGATGAAGGCATTCTGTAAACGACCAGATTCCACAAGTTGCAGGTAGTATTAGTTAACTGCCTTAATACTTTCTAGTAAAGTGGCCAGCATGCATGCCCTTAAACCCATAGTCCGTGGCCTTCATATTTACTGCACATCGGCACACACATCTCCTGGATGTATTAATTGATTCCTACCTCATGGCGGTAATGCTGTACCTCTATGGTAGCTCAAGTCTTACTGTACCTGATCAGCTACCTGCAAAAATTCTCCTGCGGTAGTAATATAAAAGCAATCATCACCCATCTGTAGGTTGCATTGCAAGATCAAGCAGGCCATGTATTACAGTATACTGTGGCTGGGGCTTTAGTTTACTCTAAAACCTAGATGTCAGTTGAGCTGGCAGGAAAACGTGTGTGATGACAACGCGCACGCAGGGGCTACAAACAACAATCCAAAAAGGTAGTCTCGGCTGCTTTTGATCAAATAAATTGTACCAATGTATACATTCGAAAGCTGAAAAATAGTGTAAATTTACAAGAGGCATTTACCATGAAATTAGATTAATTTTTATAATTAGATATAAACATTGATGGAAGGTGACCTAGCTGAGGCATCTACAGAACACATTTCCATCTATATGCCAATAATGACTGGCCAATTACTCTTTAAGACATCATTTTCACACGCATTTCATTTTTCAACATGTTGACCCCTGACCCATGACAGAAGGGAGTTTGACATAAAGGATATTGACACAAGAGCAAGGGAAGTCACCAAGATTTGACTACTAGGAGATACCTTGCTAACAATGTTAATGAAGTTTCATTCAAATCCAACTCTAATACAAACTTGAACAAGTCATGCCACACCAGGTCTCAGAAACACATCAGTAATGATATCACATGTGACAATATAATATTCAAAATAATCATGACCTGACACTGCAGTATTCTTAAGGGACAAGCATTTTGATCTCTGAGAATCTCCTACTGAAGGCACATAGCAATTTAGTCCAACAATTATTCGTATTGATATTTTCATGGTGCTACACTGTCATAGCCTCCATTCTTGTAACATCAAAGAAGCATGGTATTCATGGGGGCAAATAAGGTCAGTAAGTAATGGGGGGGGGGAATTCTGGATTCAGCTGGTAATAAAATGCCATTTGGGTAGCCATGCAGGTACCAGGGTTACCTATGAAAACACTAAGTGTTGTATACAGTATAGCTCTTTCCTTTCTCATACTGTAAGTATTGTATTCAATATTTTTCTTTGATTTGCATAGTTATTGTAAATTCAGACTATCTGCAAATTTAGTAATTTAAATTAATGTGAAAGAGCTCAAACACAATCATAATTACATCCAACCAAAAAATACAACTTGCATATTGAATGACATATAAAGTTCATGTGACATGCATCTAGAAAAGAGCTCACAGTCTTTATTCAAAAGTTGCAGAGTGAAATCCTGAATGAAATCCATTGGAATTTTGTTTCTATCTACTACTGTTTTTCAGATATTGCTTTACAAATTGGAAATTCCAATATGACGACGTAGACTGTTGCACATTGTCTGTATTTCTTTTGTTCGGCCTTTGTATATTGTCTCGTAATTACTTATTTACTGCAGACTTTCACATACTTCCAAACCTTTTGGGCATATAAAATTCTCAAATGTTCTCGAAATAAAGGGTCAAGATAACAAAGGATAACATAAGACATATCATGCCAGTCCCTGTTTTGATGTCATACATTTGCATACTTATAGCCAATGTTTATTCACGATGCAGGAGTAAAAGAGAAATTTGACTGTAACATCATCAATATTCAATGGATTTTGATGGAATTTGTGGCTCTTTTTCTTACATTTTCCTACAGTCAAAATTTCAAAATGTCATTTTGTGTTACACAACCATTAATTAAATTACTTCAGTACACATAGACCTCTGAGGGTTGATGATGTACTATATTCAAGTGCAGTGCTGGATGACAATTCCTATTGAGCTCTAGCCACAAGCTATCTTTTTCGGCATGAAAACAGCTAGCCTAAAAACCTGCAGCCCAACTGCAACTTTCATATACAGTAGGTTTAGAGATAAATACGTGACAATATTTCCTCAATTGTTAGACAATGCATAATACAAGTACTTGAAACATGAATCAATGATCATCATGTATTCAATTGATGTATGACCAAATTAAAGCACTCAGATTATGAAAATGTAAAACCAATCACACTTGATCTCAACAACAACTGGAACAACATTATGACATACAATAGTTCAATAAACTTCCTTAATGACTTACCCAAATGATCAAGCAAATAATTGAACTATTACACATGGCATCTGTTTTATGCATGTTCACTTAACATGCAATGTTAAAAAGCCATATGCAAACTCAAAACATCTGCTTATGTTGAAAACAACATGAAGATAGCTGTAATGTTCTGAATTTTAAGGGTACTACATATCTCTGGACCATTTGATTATGTTTCTTCACTATCATTTTGGACCAAATCAATCCAACATAGTACATACACATCTCATTTATTTTGTATTTCCTCACTATACTTGCAATATGAAGAGGAGACGACTTGCCATAACATTACATCAATAGTGTATACAGAGAAAGGAAGTGGTTTCCAAGGTGAAGATGGCATATTTCAGACAGTAATCACTTGGCCGCAACCATGGAGCTTCGTGTCCGGTGTCCGGCTCTTTTGAAATGATGTACACGTAGCAGTGGATGCACTAATGCAGCTATCCAAATAACTCCCTGAGAAACATGATTAAAATCAATTAGTTGGATAAAACAATAATCTGTACCATGTATAGGTCTATGTATTACAATTTGCACCTGGTAATGATGATGCTTATTATAAACATCACCTTGGCCTATGAAGAGGGAAATACAGTGTCATACCACTGTCTGGGGAAACTATTCGCTTCCTCTGAAAATACATCCTCAGGCTGTCAAATACTCACAGATTTAGTGACCTTCACTTTTTCCTTCCCTTAATGCAAGGGCAAGATGTATACAACTGAATCTGCCCTGAGTCCGAAATATGTCACATGCACTATACAATGCAGTCTTGACACAATTGTCAACACACAGCTTTGTGATACTGACGAGATCTGCTGTTGCAGTAATAAATATGGATAATTGTTTGGCATTTCCTTCCCAGTTTGGACAATGCATGGCTATAACAGTCCTTAGATGTACTCAAGGAGATACTCACAAGGCCAAGCAAGTGTATAGTTTCGGTTTGGTTTTGAGGTCTCTTTGGCTGCCATTTGTAAAGTGTATAAATGGTACAGAAGCTGATGCATCCAAACTCACGTGAATAGTACCATTAAAGCAGCTACATGGTATAGCACCACTGATTTCATATGGTGGTTAATTACTAGTGACACAGCTTTTCAAATTTCACCAAATGCATCCACACTGTTCTAGTGAATAATGCACTGTACAGGGCCCCATGTCCAATTCGCTATATATATCAGACTATTGCAACATCCTTTCTCTACTGCCACTCAATGAACCTGCCATTCAATAAACTCAAAGTGATGAAAACCCAAAACTCACCTGGTCTGGTTATTTACCAATGAATCATTACCTGTCTCAACACCACAACTACACTCCCATCTACCTTGCTAAGCTGTTCAGCAGGGTTACCTCTCAGCACCACTTCTAGAGAAGTCCAATACCAGACAACTGCCCCCTTTCTATTCTGTCATTTCCCTGTGCCAGGAGTATGAAAGTTCAGGATTTTTCTTACCTCACTGTTGTGTCAAGAGAAGTTTGTGGGGATTGAAGAAGATAGTACTGCAAATTTCCTTCACTCCTCAGTTACCTGACTCTACACAACACACTACCATCTACTGTGTCAAGATTCCTGGCAGCACAGGAAGGTATAATATTACAGTCATTCGTCCAGTATTAGGCTACCAGTACTCTTGACACAGCAGAGTGCATTTGTTGAGTTGAGACAGGTAAGTGAGTCATTAATACACAACCAAACCAGGTGAGTTTTGGGATATTCTTATTCTAGCTGGATAAAAAATTGGTGAAAATGAAATCTTTATAACTGTAATGACATGTACTAAAATTGAAAGAGCCATATGGGACTTTCCTCTACCAAATTTTAAACAAAGTTTAAATTTTCTCCCCAGTTACGTTGCCATTCTCTATCAGTTTAGCCACTTAAAACCTGTGTGCCCCATGAAATAAGAGTATCATTCAGTCAAAATTAATCTTTCCATTTACTGAAGAATTGCAAATGTTTCTAGCTATGAATTAAACATTCCAAAGCAGTGAATATGTATATTTGTACATATATGTAATATGTTGAAACTGACGTATTGAGGAAAATCTACAGTGAAATATAGTAGTGTCACATGGGCAATCTAGTCATTTCTTTTCCTCTTGATTGTGATGTCTTTCTTCATATGTAAACCATTCTTTCAGAGTAAATTGACTTCAGTTAAATACTGTAAGTTTGCTTTCCCAAATACAGGTAATAAGTAGAGGGAATACAGTTGGTCTGCACAAAACATCAACAATGAAACTCATCCAAACCACACCTCCCACAAATCTAATTACCCCCCTCTTCCCATCCACCCCATCCCTCCTACCAAGTGTTACTGATGCTACACTGCTCACTTTCTACAGGTCCCATCATTCACTTATGTACCACAATTCAGTGGGAAACAACCGTAAGGACAGAATATAAGCCTGCTCATATAAGCCTACTCAATCCTCTATACTGTCTATACAGTTTTGTGTATGGCAGTAATGATATTATTCAATCAAAGATTTCATGCTAATTAGGTTGTTATAATAACCCTTTCAAGCCTTAATTCTTTTCATTGAATATATCAAGTGTCATTCTGCACTCTCTGGACAAAGACAAAGTTCACTGAATATGTTGCTTTGTCTGATTGTTTAATATGCCACCCAATTATACATAGGGAAACAACAGCAGCAGTACAGCTTTGTCCATAAACAGCAGAATATTCTGCCATCAAGACAAAGACAACAATACAAGCCATAACAGATACACCGTATAGATGACGGCATGAGATTAAATCAAAGGAAATTGCATTTGCACTAAAGGTTGTCATTAGTCAGAGGGCACTGAATTGATTGTTAAGCAAACTCGCTCACAATAATGTTGGCTTTAATTTCTCCTCTCTCTGGCTCTGATCTGTTTTAATTTTTGTCTGATCTGACTACATCGTAACAGATGGCATTTAGACGAGGGAGAGTATAGACCAAACACGTAACGATTGAGATAGATTTGCCTCTCGATCTAATGAGAGGTCTTGCAGAGAGAAGAACCTGGAAGTCCACTTTTAGTCAACTGAGTCTCAACTATGTCTGCTATAATTGTATTGATTAAATGCACTTCCTGCATTAGGGATGACCACAAGATGCAACCATGCAACTAGCTGTGTATAGTAAAAGCTGAAAAGTTGAGGATCATCATTTTTTCGTTTCCTTCCTGTCTGTCCTCAGAGTCTTGTCACATACTCCACACTTCATACTATAGCTTGATAAGCAGAAATTGAGTATGTGAGTAGCAATCTACTTTGACATAGGATCTGACATGTCTCTGAATCTGATGACAAGTCTGCAGACATTTCCACTTGAATGTCCTCTACGTTAAATGCCTTGGTTCCACCTTCAAGCGGAGAATTCCGAATCTAAATGGCATAATTATCAGAAAAAGCTCTGTCATCTCATTTTCATGCAAGGAGTACATGTGTGGGCCACAAGTTGGAGATTGTTGGCCTCAATGTGCCATGTAAGTGCCTCACAATGTTTGGCTGGGTACATGCAAGCACACCTCCCATGGACATCAATATTTTGACAATTATGACTCTATCACCATGCAAACTTGACCTTGGTGTGTTTACACTGGTTTCAATGTCAGGCAGGAGACAAAAAAACATAACCCACAACAGAATTTCTTGTGATGTTTGCTGGCTGAAATATACTGTAACTGCAGTTACCATGGAGATAGCAATTACAGTACCTACTGCAAAGAAACAATATCAATGCAGTCAATATAAATGCAGTAGTTCCCTCTACAGATAGAAGCATATGTCTACCATTTAATTATGAGATTTCATAGTGACTCAAACCTATAATACCTAGCCTAGATGATACATGATTTTCTGCATTCCAAAGTCTCAATGCTCTTTGAAGGTTACAAATTCAGTATATTAAACCTTCTTTTCCCTGCAACCACAATTTCTATGACTGCAGTATAAAAACCCTTTAATGCGATAAACATCATGTATAGGCCTATACTTTCTCTCGACCACTTTTTTTAAATCTCACTGCTATTTTCTCAATCAGTAATTAGATAATTTAATTAAAAGTAATAAAGATATACCTACACAGGTCCTGTAGACAAACAAAAACCCATCAGCATTTTCCATACTGTACAGATATGACCTGATGTTGACAAGACGACAGAACGTAAGACTTCGCAGTGTGCACATGATTGGGGGAACATCTACCATAAAAGGGGTATTAATTCAGCTTGCTAACTACACCTTCAATTTGGGGAGATCAAGGAGAGATTCATGGACTCAATCTCTGTGGCACATGGACAATTTAAGGGTTGAGGGTTCACGAGGTACTGTACTGCCGAGCTCAAAGTGTTTTACACAGTGTGTTTATAAAACAAAGGTGTGTTAAAATTGAATTGTTTGTGTAGTTTTTACTGATAGGGCATCATAGTGAACAATAAAACTTCCATTTATCAAGCCATTGCTGATATACTTTGAAGCCATGCATGCCAACTCATGTAAGTGTAATTTTACAGCTGGCACTGGAGGCTCAAGATTATAACAAACTATAAATAGCATATCACATACAGTATTATCATCCAGTGAAATCTAACATCCTAACTGCAGTTACTACTTCCTGGGTGAGATTACTGCATGTTCCCGGATTAACAGCAGTATACATTCAAGCTATGGCAGCAAATCACACGCCACGGTCTACGATAACTGCTTCCATGCAGTGATGCTAGTGCAATATTGCTCACAAGGCTAATGTACAGCCAGCTGAGACTGAGTGCGTGCATAATACTATACTGATATCTGTTGCAGATATATATCTAGGCCATTAGCTGACAAAGTTTGAATAGAAATGTGCAGGACTTTCTTGCCAGGTTTCGATTTCATTAACATTGTAATCATTAGGGGGAATAACAGTAGCTGCATGAGCATGTATGTATATGCAATTCACATGAAGTTACAAACTTACACATTTTCAATGATTACTCTGCCTGACAAATGAACAGCAGAGTACTTTCAATTGATCCTGTAGAGCTCTAGTAACCTTCTGCTGACCAGAAGTCAATTAGACGATGCTATATATGGGATAACCTTTTAACTGAGTCAAATCCTATCTCAGACAGGAAATCACTTCACCGAGTGATGAAGGTTTAAAATATATGTAGCACAGATGAGCATCATTCAACGCTGGGCCAATTAAGTTTACATGGAAGTACAATCAGTGGTAGATTCACAGGCATGTAACAAAAGAATTTATATTCTCTCCATATAAAATACTGGCATAAATAATAAATGAGTTATAAAGTGCTCCTCAAAATATATTACTTTTCACAGCTTTCAAGTGAACTAATTTTGGGAGGTGATGGGACGGTGGCATATACTGAAGAAGGGAGGAACATGTCAGATTAAGAGCACATTATCAAAGCAGATTAGATTAGAAAGCCAGTACTGTTTACATGCTACATGAATTCTGCATAGTTTGCAGATGAGGCACTTATTGGAGATAAATACATTCAATATTTATGATTTTGAAGCAAAAAATGATACATAAGTTGAAAGATAATATGGCAAATCTCTGCTCCATATTCACCATACTATATGCAGTGTTTAAGTGAAGTTAGAGTATAGGCACTGTATATACAGTGATACATGTAAAAGTATAGCTGTGCAACACTGTAACACTATGTAAAGCTGCAGTTAAGCCACACTTCTCCTTAAATTAATTCGGACAATAAAAACGTAGCTCACAATGAGTCAGGATGTGTACAGAGCTTAATAGTCATGCAAGGGAATCACTGTACTTCCATATGGTGATAAACACAGGGGTACATTGCAATTCTTCAGAACCTCCATCCTCTGCACATCAAGAGATCATATGACATCAATGAGATGAGAGGAGAGGCTAGTCTAGGCTAGACCGTACCGGAGAGTTGGCCAGTGTACATTACACTTGTACATGATTCCTTCAATGCAATGCCCTAGCTACAGATGCATCTACACTAATTACCTGTGGCAAGTCAGATTACATGTACTGCACATTCCTGACATGTTCGATTTGCTGTCAGCTACGTGATCTGATATTGAATTAGCTGAGTTATATCATTAACATGCAGACACTCTTGTGTGAGACCATGCAGTCTGTGATTTGAACTATGTTGCATGTATGTTTACATACATGTATGCCTTCTAGCAACTTTATCTTCATATCTAACATTGCCATGGTTACAATTCCCAGCTGTGTCCTTTTTCCATACAGTAGTTGATACATTGTCCAAAGTTTAAAAAAAAAAAAAAATTGAACAAAGAAGACAATGCCTAACTAGCTCGTCCTACAGGTAACTGATTTCAGGAGACACAGAGACATCTGAAAAGAACAAAGTTAAGCATGCAGGGACATGGAGATGATG
>VJOZ01066496.1:0-12089 GCA_009801055.1 Stichopus horrens
AAACCAGTGTTGGAAATTGGGTTTCTGAGGGGAACTCGGAGAAATGGACAATAGCGATTGTGTGACTGACGGAGTGAATTTTTACACTACAATGTTTCAAAATCAAGGGAATCTTAGTCAAAGGTAACCTTCCAACTGGCAGGTGTTGGTATGTACCTTTTTTATCTACACATTGTAACGGTATTACGATTGCATGTGTTGTACGGGCTAAATCAGCAAAAACAATAATTCTTCCTTTGATCATCAAGGGATACTCTTACCATAGCGGCAGCAGTTTTGTTATTAACAGAGCTGCTAATGTCTCCTTTTCTAAAAGCAAGTCTGATGAATGAGTGAAGATGAACATTTAAAAGGAATGCACTCACGCAAAGGGTTAACTCGGGTTAAAGTGCTGAAAAAAATTACCCAGATATGGGTTGTAGAACGACGGCAAATGCTGTAAAAAATAAACATGTATTATAATCTCGACATTTGTTAAGTTAGGAAAATAAACCGCTAACATGTAATAAAACCATCAATAGCAGTTAGGAACCAACTGTTGATATAATTAAGTCGTGAAGTGTTGAAACAATTAGCAACCGATATTCAGCGTATTGCAATGAGTTACAAAACACTGTTGTATACTGAACAGTTGTCTCATTGTCGGATATGCGATAAGGTTCAATTTAAACAGTAGCGAACAAACTAAAGGTAAGGCCCCTTTTCGTATGCGTATTGCCTTGACAATCTGTATTGTATGTAAATTTTTGTCTCTTATATGAAAAAAAAAGTATATCGAATAAACACCATTTGTGTTAAAATCATTTTATGGAAAGTATGAAAGTATAAGAGGAACATCCTGAAATGCTTGCAAGATTCAGCTATAAGATTCTTTCATGCAATATTCGGGGTAACGAGGTTTGGGCGAGGCCATTTTCATTTAGAAAATTTTAAAACCTCGATAAAAGCATTGAATATTAAATCAACTGGGCTAATCTTACATTTTTTAGTGTGGAATTTGTTTGTTTTATATTCACTGACATTTTCAGGTACGCATGCGGTGGATATACTCTAAACGTCATGATATGGAATCGTGAAACGAGTTATCATTAATAATAAATAGAACTCAGCTGGTTGTTCGCAGATTGGAACGGTGGTTCATCTAGTGGATTTCTTATGGACAAGTTATAATTTTCAGGATGTTGAGCACAACGAATATTATATTAATGGGGGAACAAAACATACGAAAATATGAGTGAAATACCTCTTGCTCATTGAGTTGGCTCACATAATGCATATTTTGTGATTTTTTTTTAACCCGTCAAGAGTGTCTCATATGTTGATAGTAAGTGGTCGAACTAAGAGATCCTGAGGATCTGATCCACTGAAGTAACAATGGTAGGGTAATAAACAATCAAAATCACTTAATGCAAATCTGTGACCAGACCCTTTTGCATTAAGGTAACAAGCATGGGCAATTCACGTTCATAAAAGCTACAATTTCTCGAATTTTCAGAAACCATAGGAATAGAAACATGGCTGATGAGTCTTAGCATGCAAAGGTTCCTTCAAAATCGTCACACAAAAAACAACATCAGCTCAACGAGCCTCCTCTAACCCATACAGCTAAAACGTGTTGATAAATCCACGAATTGAGGGCGCTCTCTGAATGTGACGAAACTGTTCAATATTCTAGACGGACAATGTCATTTTAGAGACCAACTGCCGTTTGATGGCTTACCACAAGTGATCTATCCTCCGAAAACACTACAAACAAGTCAACCAAGTAATTCAATAAGGGGGTGGTAGAGTGGTGAGCAAAATTTCAGTTTGGAAGGGGCTTAAGAATTTGGCCGGACTCATGTTCGACGGCTCACAGTAGGTATGCTCATTCATACGATTGTATACTATTGAATGAGACCAAATGATGGTAAAGAGAATCTGCAGGTTGTTACTGATTTTTTAATAATTCTAGGAAACAACTCTTCTAACTGATTGATAATTGAAATACATTGAACAGTTGTTGATCATACTTAAATAGAAAGGCGTTCGTGCCGAAATCATTGCCTGGAGGTTTAAAGCAGTTATGCAGTTTGGACTCCTCTGATACAATTAATATCAGGTTCTTTATATTCTTTGAATGTTTAAAAACCTGAATAAAAACGTACTAAAAAGTTTGCAAAAGTGGTGAGTTAGGGAAGTATGTATAACAAAGGATGGAAATGTGGGTGATTATTCGTTTATTCACAGCCATGATAGATTATTGTAGCCTAATGGTACATCGACTTTATTGTGGTTACAGTGACTGTCAGGCAAGTGTGACGAATAACCCTGCCAGGTTTGCCGTTGACTGCTACCACTTCAACATCCGATCGTTAAGTATAAGCGGCTCCCTGCACAGTGGTTGCCGGTTGAGTTCAGAATTAAGCTTAAAATACTACTTACCGTATTGTGTGGTGTAAATGTATTCATGGTATGGTACCCAGGTTTTCTCATAATCCGACATTTGAAGTCGATTACTCGCTATACTTTGCGGTCTATCAATACACTTACTCTTACTGTTCTCAGAACTAATTTGAAATTGACTAGGCCCACGGTGATCGTGCCTTCCGTTAGCAGGGCCAAAGCTCTGGAATGTCTATCCAATTCTATTACCAGTTCTCCTTAAGTTATGCTTAAGAACTCTCTTTTTTCAGGGTGGTGTAGCGCAATTGTATTATTGAAAAATAGATTTCAACAATTTAAGTTTTTTCATTACTATGAAATACACTACAGTGAAATTTTTTCTGTACATATGTTATGAAATAAATACAAAGTCACAGACCCATACAATTGAAATCAGTCAAAGAGGATTCAAATACGTCTGACAAAAATAGGTCTATTACTGATACAGTAATCAAAGTAGGCCTAAGCCCATACAATTCCCTCGAAAATGAAATTTAACAACAAATCCACAAAATATACAAAACCTTTTACGACTCTTGGATCTTTGTAAATTCTTGTTTCCCAACAACTTTCGTTGTGGTTCATGTTTTTTTTTTTTTTTTTCTTGTTACGTGTTTTATTGCACGGTATCAGATTTATAAAATGGGTACTAATAATTAAAAGACGACTGGCAAACAGACAACGGCGGCAGCCCGGCGAACCGCTTCGTATACTTTAAACAGCAATGAAGTAAGTAGATCATCTCTTAAACTTAGGACAAAAATATGGGTTATTGTGGATGGGGGGGGGTCAACTTCCAAAAGGAGTTATCTTTCATCGCAAGTTTCCAGTGCTTACATTGATGGGCGATAACGTGGAATAGCAAGCTGAACATGATCGAGCGACTCAATGTAAAATTTAAGAACTAAACAAGAATAATTGAGTGTTTGAATTTATGACCTGAAGAGGATCTTCATCGAATAGCTACTGTGCTACGTATGTGAATAGTAGTGTAGGTTTAACACATGTAAGACAGATCTTTACCGCAAGCAAATATTAAAATGTGATATAAAATCACAGAATCTTGTAATTAGATGAAAACTGCAACTACATGAAATCTATTTTTTTCTTGATAAAAGCTCGGATGGGAGATCACGTGACAAATTACAACACACCGTGGCGAAAAGTTCGTGTTGCCTCCTCTAGTGATGCTTCTTTTGAAGAGAGATAACATTATGAAAGTTGAATGTTACATCCCCAATTCCTTCAGAGAAATGTATGTCCCTATGAATAGCTATGCTCTCATGCTACATGAATCAAACCTCAACGGTCGAAACAATGAGCCTGATGAATGCCACAAATGCCAATGCTCGTCTCTTTTTTTTTTTTTTTATTATTCAATTTGATACTGAATAACAGTGATTATCTTTTCTTCCTCTTTTATATTCGGTTATGGTCAAGGGCTGATATTAGCAAGCAGTGAAAGAAGGGCATGCATAACTTACCACTTAAAAAAATGGCCCCAGGGTATTGCCACGGCCCGGCGTAGTCAACGTCGAGTTGTAGTCAAAGAAAAGCCTCTGTCACTTCCTTACAACCTTTCAGGTACTAGCAACGACTGATAATGTTAAAATTCGACCACTTATGCGCTAATGGTTGCTAATGTCATAACAACCAAAAGCTGTGATATAATAATTTCATATAGCCTCGGCCTGTTATACCAAATCGATACCCAATGCAATTAATTTGCAGACCGCCAATGTAATAAGGAATCACATTTATGTAATATTCAACAATGAGTCGAACAGTGGTCTGGATGGACATCGAAAGAAATAGGCGAAGGGTAATAGGTTAAGTTTAGGTAAGTTGAAGGGCTGTGGAATAAGGTGGTGGGGAAATAACAAACTTCGATATCCTATTTATTTCCTTGTTCGCTTTACATCGATTTAATTGGGTCAGTCTCGTATCGAAGAAGGTTTGACTAGCATGATCCCTATTTCTCTGAATGGGAGGGGCTGGCTACGTTGTTAATGCCGACTCGGAGCCTCGGAGGTTCGATCGACCGTCTAAAAATTATACATTCGGCATACCATTGTAACTGTATTCATGCTCCAAGTAAGAGCCAAAACTCAACAACATGCTCAAGATGTGGACAACAACGACAAAAAAGGCAGTCGTTCACCAACTTAAAGGTAATATATATACTGAACTGAATACTTTGTTGAGAGATGTAAACGATGTCACATACAGCCCAAAGTCTTATACCTTTATTAGTAATTCCGAAGTTGATGACAGAGTTTGATGATATACCCTCTATTCTGATGAATGGACATGAAATAGAATTTGAATAACCCCCTAGTGAGAAACAAAAGCCATAAAATGGTATATGTTAAATACATAAAAACATGCTAAGTTTTCCAATGGCTAATATATCTCGCCAAAACCTACATAGTAACTACTTCAATTTGTCTTCAGGTTATCTAAACTTGGTCCCCATATTTCCATGGTCCCCATATTTCTCAACACTTCTTGACAATAATCGTACATGTGTTTTCCTTGCTTTTGCAGATTTTGTTTGTAAATCTCACCCAAAATAATGTGAGGCCCTAGTACCCCCCCAAAAAAAAAAAANNCTTTTTTTTTTTTTCTTAAATGGAGATAAGCTAACGGGCATGCCACTGTTGTCGCTAGCAGTTAAGCTGCTTAATCTGCAGCATGTAAAGTAGCTACAGCAGAATGTATACTGTTTGACATTGGCTATCCATAGCACCAAGCATTCCTTTGCCAAAGCACTTTGCCTGCCAATGATTACAAAGAGGCATATTAATTAAATTGTTCATGCACACAAAATGGTGCTCTTTGATGTTACTTACTAAAATATTCATATCACCACCAATACATGAGAGGCTTTACTTCATCTCAAGATATTACACTATACATTTTAGTGACATCTCATTAATAAATATGAAAATATGACTTCCATGAACAACAGAACAATGACTTCCTAAATGTGAAGACTTACATTTGTCACAGTGAAGTGTCTAATCTATTAGATATTATATTTGCTTCTTATTTCATATATTTTAAATCATATGTTTCATTACTGAAGGTATATACTCTATAATATTTTTNNATTGGAAGGAAGCAGTTAACATTTACACATGCATCATGGATGCATACTTAAGTAAGGGTTTAACTAACATTGATCAAAAGAAGATTATATTTGTGTGATATTTCTTACATACAAACAACACATTGAGTTCCACATTAGAAAGTTTGGTGAATGATTACAAAATCCTCACGTACTCTTCATTTCAAATAATGTAAATAATTGCATACAATATAGCCCATCATACTTTCTAAAAAAATGAAGAAAGCTTTGGCAAATGCAGCAGGCTTTTACCTGTGTAACAATCTTACCGCCTGACTATTTTTTCCCCTTTTTTATCAACACAGTCAAGGTCTGATGAAAAAGCAAAGATAAAAAGCTGACATTTCCATGTTCACTAGATCATATTTTACCAGTATACAGATCCTTAACCATATTCTCCTCAGTGCTAATAAACATCTATATATATAGTTCAAACAATGAACCCTGCATGTATGGTGTAGTACATACTGGGTGAAGAAACCATGCTAGGATATCCCTTGGCCCCAATGGGAACAATTACACAACAATGCTGATCAATATCAGGAAAACTAAAATTCTCAAACACAAATGCCCTTTTACATTACACCTTTCTACAAGTATCAATCAATAATTGATTATTTGCAGTGGCAATAGAATTTGGCAAATGATAGGTGCTACCGCTCGTCTATTAGTGGGGTATCACATATCAATTATGTGGTACCATATTCTTGACACCAAAACTTCAAATACAGCCAAAACTTGCCAGTGACAACAACACACTGGAGATCATTGCTGACATTTAATCAACATACACACCAACACCCATCTGCCTCTACCTCCGGTTGTATCAACCTTATAGAAACACACATAACTTGGCTTTCACACTTGAGAGTCTCAATTGAAGCCATGTCTCAGGGACACAGTGTCACTGCCATATATTAAAGTGAGCAAACTGCCAAAAATGGATAAAATGTACAAACCTGGTAAACATGACTTTCAAAACAGAAACTATCACAGGCGAGGTTTTACAAATTTCAATGATGGGAGTCATTTCTCAGCCACTTCCTACCAAGACCTTCAGTTTATGTCAACCACATCATTGTATGACAACTTGCTTGTGAACATGTGTATCTCAGATTACAATTGCTTCCTAAATTTTGACTGGAGCAAATCTAGACAATTGAGTACTGATAAAATTGCAAAACATTGAGTGTCATTATAGTAGGTTATGCCCTTCATATTTAATGATTATCTGATTTTCTGCAACACACTAACACTTTGCATATTGAAAGTTACCATAATAACATCACATTAAGTTGGATGGTCCATTGATCACGGTATTTTATTGACACAAACAGATTTTGTAAATCTTCCAAAAGAGTGACCAATATTCCACCTGAAATTTTATTTTCAAAATTCCATTCGATCCCTATCCTGCAGTTGTGAGGCAAGTAAGTGGAAAAGATTTGTAACTTGATTCCAAGGGCATAATCCGCTATGTGGTTGAACTGAAAATGGTTTGAAAGTAAAAAATGATTCAGATACATTATGCTGAAAATGAGTGTAAAGGGACATGTCCTCCCAAATATGGTATGTACGAACAGAATCTTTTCTTAAGTGTACCTGACGTCAAGAATCGCAAGAATATGTTTCAGATGTTGAAAAAAAAAGTACTCTCATCCATCAAAACCCCCATTTTCCTAGTATCACTATGAAATTTGGGAAGACTTTCATGTACAACAATTAAGATACCTTACTTTGCAAAACTTCAATTTGAATTTAGAATGTGCATACAATTATGAAAAACTGTCTCAATAATTTCTTGCATGGCATGTTATGCATACTGTATAGTGTAGTTACCCTGTAACTACATGAGTAAATGAAGTTGCATGTTGACAAATGTTGCAACAGCACCAGGGAAAAGAATTGAATGGAAATCATCAGTATTGTACAGCAAATGATATTCATAAGCTACCCATTTCAGACAGTAAAAAAGGCTTCAAAATACATTTCTCTCCCCAAGAAGATGGTATGTGAACCTGTTTGAATTCCCTTATTTTTTTTCCCCAGCACTGGATGACACATTAAGAACTATCTAGTCATAACCAGCTAATGCTAAGTCCATTTTCTTTGTGAAAGTCGATGTTTTGCGCTTGTTCCATACATAAATCATGAACTGGATAAAGAAGGTAAAGTGACTCTGTGACAAATGTGTCCCAGTGTACTTAACGCATTGGATGAAACTGTTGAACTGCTCAAAGATTTCTGTGTTGAAACATTCAAATCGTAGTCTGCGTGATTTGAAGTTCTTCCGACAGATGAGTGTGACACTATGGAACACATCATGCCATATTCTAGTGTCCCTCCCTAAAGAATGCAGGCTTTCGATTTAGGCAATACTCGTTCAATGAGCAAGCAAAATCATAGAACAATTCTTTAGGGAGGATCCTCCATATAGCGGACTAATGAAGCAAAGGGATCCTTTCGCCCTTCTGCACCCTGCACCATGTGATAACCATAGCAGTGTCCATGAAGAGGGCAGAACCATAAAAATAAGTATGTCCAACCACCAAAGGAAACTTTACCAAACTTCTTGGTACACCTTTCTTCTAGACATGGCTGGTCATCATGATTACCAGTGGAGTTGACTTGGTAAGTTGGGAGCTGTCGAACAACGTTCCCATGACGTGTGAAGTAATATGCTACTCCAGATTCTGGATTGTATGAAGAAGGTATCTCAACAGCTGGGGTGTGTTCTTCATCTTGCTGATGGATGCTATTGACAAAGTCTAGTAAATAAAGAAGAAAATTTGCAAAACAATGCTTATACAAATGGTTGTTAGAAGCCTTTTCCATCATGCATGCAATTTCAGGGCAGAACATACTAAATTTATCCATCGATGAATGCTCATCCTGAACCATGAGGGTTGCAGAGGCTCTGACATCATCATGATACCTTGGTGGCAGAACAGTTGTAACAGCAGCATCTGATGCCAGCAAAAGGACAAATTCAGCTGTGGCTTGTTTAAGACCTGCGTCCATGTCACCTGCAAGGAAAAGGCGAATAAACTCCGTGCACCTGTGGTCTTGCGAACAAACTTCTAACAAGTTGTGATCATTTGCTTCTTTGGCGGTCAAATCCAGCGTTGCCTTTGTTAGGTATGCCTTAGCAGTGTTCTTAAGATGTTTTCTGGCTTTCCGAACACAGCTATCATCGATTCCTTTTCTGTAGTGCAGGAAAACCCGATCAAATCTCCTGTGCCTTGGTGTTTTCATGCAGCCAGCATCTGCTTTCTCAACTGGAGAGATGGATAATCGACGAAAAGAAATGCCGATATGGGTACCATCGCCAGCAACATACTTTGGGCTGTACCCACACCACGGATCAACTTCTTTACGAAAATCAATATCCATCCGATTACACCACGCAAAAAACCATGATACAAATGTAGATTTGTGCATGAATGGTGCAGATAATACATTGATGGATTTGTAAATACGTGTCATGTCGGTGCAGAATGCAGAAAATGACATTTTTGATGAAATCACGCGATTGATGAAATCCCACCCTATTTCATCTCCAGCTCCAACCTGTTTTGACCACAAGAACACTGAATCCTCCTGACCACTATATTTGACAAGATGCTTGCAATTTCCATCAACATTAAGACATCTCAGAGAGTACACCTTGCATTGTACCGGTGCCTGGATAAGAAAGAAAGAGTATGCAGTATTTAAGATAAACTACTGACACAATTAAGAGGCTAACAATTTTACAAATCTGTATGCTTGCATTATTCAATACAGATGAATACATGTGTTTCCAAATGTGGACTCAGAATAAGGATGGAAAATACAACGAGACATAGTAATATGATGCTTCCAAACTGAGGGTCATTGTTTTCATCATGGTAAACAACATGATTTGGAGTTGAGCAAGAGTAGTTTTCTTGGAATGTAGTTTAAAAAAAAATAAATAAATAAGTGTGTTCAATGATAACTTGTCTTTTGCTCTTTGTTAATGTTTTTGTTCTTGTATTCTCTTTTATAAATCTCCCTGAATATGCAATTAACGTCCAGTTTTCATTCCATTTAATTGCGGTGGGAGCAATTCGCATCGCGTATCTTATTCAATCATTCAAATAACCACGCATAGAAGCAGCACTAATGAACCAATTGTAATTAACTCGACTGTTTTTTTCTTCAACAACAAAGAACAATAGTTGCCCGGAAATTACCCTCGTTTGAACGTTCCGAATGTCTTGTACATCTTGGCCCATACACACCGATGTACTGTAGTGCCTACCCACGGACACTGTACGGAGAGACCGTTTGGTTCAGCCTATACATTTACCTCTCGTTGAAATCATGCTAATATTTCTCCGTAACACAAGGGGTTTTTCTTTGCCAAGCTTAATCAGTTTACATTACGGCTCATCAACGGAGCTTTGATATTTGCCGCGGATTGGTCTAAATTTTCTCACCGGTCATACATCTGGCAGCCACAGCTGCTCCAAACGGTCAGTTCATGAGGATGATAATGATGACAAGGATGATGTTGACCAATTTTCTGGTTGTTGCATTTACACAATTATCGTGTCTCTCCTATCGCCGGGGAAACCTTCAGTCTCGCGGTTGCCTTGATGTAACTACCGTTGCCGAAAAATTAAGGATTGAAAGTCAAATAGTGAGACAACATTTCCAAAACTTTAAGGGAATTTGCTTTTCTCGCCAATGTTCTGTCAACGATTACGACGTAGATCAAATACCCGAGTTGAACTATTTTTAAGCCAACAAACAAAATAATGTGAAAACAGTTTATCTTGCACCCTCTTGTAGAAACTCTAAGCAACTAATAATAACTTGGAGACAAACATTTATGAACTTTCAAATGTTAGGCCGTCCAAAATGATGCGATGCTGGAACTTCAAGGTTTCACGGGGGATCCATGCAAACTTTGTAACTTTCTTAAGAAACTATATGTAGAGTTACATATGGGCATGCAGTTATAGAAAAGTGGTCAAACTTGGTAAACATGGGCTGAGTGTTTTTGCGTCATTTCGCACGCCCTCGCGACAGATGCTTGACAGCTAAACGCATAGGTTCCGTTTTCCTTTATCGAGTTGCAGTATTGCTTAACTCATTAGGGGGCAGTGTTTAATTGCTATTGTTTTAAGTTGAGCTCTGGATGGATGACTTCATGGACACATCCACGTCAGCCTATATTTAGATGCAACGCATTCAAGGACACTTTTGTATGTGTACAAGGAAACACTTTCAAGTGAAAATCCAAATGCAACCAGGTTTCACTTGTAGAGAAACAAAATGAAGTTACGGTATGATGCATGCGCAATGTACCGCGTCGTATATTGCAGTCATACTTGGTTGCTGGTTCTGTTCACCAAATCCTTTGTTCGTCTACTGATGACGTTTAAGGTTGTTTTAGAGTTCGTTCACTTCTCCAAACGGCTGTTCACTGATAAATGCGGGTTCACCTCCACTGACTCCCGCCAATGATGGTTCGAAGCTGGTGCACTCTTAAAGCAAACAAATGCATGCTCTAAAGGGAAGCCGCCGGGTACAAGCAAACTAATGATGAGTGTTCATTTGTTAGATAAACTTTGCTAATCAAATTAAAGGCGTATTTTCATAAGCCCAACACCGATAACAGGCCCAAGTAAAAATTCAAGTCGAAACGAGAGAATTTGAAAGACAAAAAAAGTGTAGCAATTAAAATTATCTATGACTAATGCCAAACACGAGACTTTCGTCAGTATTGTTGTTTTTTTTATGAAATCGATGGAGCGTCTTGTTTTTATTTTATCAATTCCGACAAAAAGGAAGTCACAGTGGGAACTTTTTCGTTGTTAATTGAAGACTGCCTTGTGACAGGTTCGATCGTCTCGCAGTTTTTATCTGATTACGAATGGAACATTCACTGTCTTAATTGGACACTTGAAAGACAATAATGTTCCCCACTATGAAAACCTTGCAGAATCTTATGAACTAAAATTAACCAAGGAAAAGTCAGCACGGTCAAAAGAGTTGTTAATTGGGATTTGTAGAGTAAACCAAATTAATCCGTCACTCACTCACTTAATTGAAGGTGTGACTATACGAGCGATGGGGGTAATTAACGAAAGACAAAGACAAAATCTTGATAACTTCTAAAAATCAAACGCGTTCATGTGACTCTAAAGAGGAAATTAATGTGAATGAATTCCTCTACAACATCATAAAATGATGTGAACGTCCTTAAGGTGAGTCGAGGCACTGAGTCGATTAACGATCACTCGTTGAAAAAAAAGAAGGAAAAAAGTGCTACAATGCCGAATCAGGAGCACAGCGCATTCGACAAAATAAACGGTACTCCTTCGTTAAACCCGAGTGACTTGCATTTGTTGGCCACCTGGCCATAATGTTATAACGGATGGCATAACAAGTTCGTGGTGATTCTGAATTATACATGCACTGTCGAACTAACGACTTCATCTTTATAATGTAACCAGCAGTTCGGTGCTTTGTTTTAAAGAAAAAAAAAGTAAATGGTTAGTTG
>VJOZ01066564.1:0-18790 GCA_009801055.1 Stichopus horrens
TTAAAATGCGGGTTTTTCAGAGGTCTCAGCGGGTCAGCAGGTTTGCAGTGTTCAAATGCGGGTCATGAACATGTTACTTTTTATCCAATTGTTATTGTTTTAATGTGTGGGGTAAAGTGACCAGTTTAACATGTTAATTACTTGCCAACTTATATTGATATTTACCATGTTTACTAACTTGAACAAAGCTGAAGTGAACATTTTCGCAAGTATTTAAGCTGACAAATGTTGCTCTCAGTATTTTTTAAATATATATAACAGCCTTGATCATTATTGCCATATGACTGTCAATCCTGCTGGCACTGTATTCAACTCCCAGTGCCATATTGGATCCTCAGTCTAATTGATGTTGCAATTAGTTCAAATAAAAGCAAGTTCACGTACTTGCTGTTTGGTNNCTTTTTTTTTTTTTTGATGAATAGCATCAATTCTTGTATCATTTTTGGCTATATTTCTCAACACACAACATACCAATTAATGCTTGTTGACTCTGGACAATAAATCAGTGAAATCGGTAAACTGTAATGATGCAATATAGTTTAAACGGAAAATACAGCATTTTTCATAATTTGAAAATAGTTACTAAATTTTCTTCAATTTCCAAAGAGTAGTACAGTAATTTACATCAATTGAGTATAAACTGCTAGAAAAGTTGATTCACCATCATTCACTAAGAACTCTTGAACTTACAAGAGGGGTGAATAGTGGAAGTGATAACAAATTTCACATTTTCAGCATATAGTGATCCTCTCCTAGCTTTCACATTTTGCCAAGATTGTAAATTTCACTCAGTTTAGGGTACTAAAATCCTGGAAAATGATATTTGGTATATTATTTTGATATTGATACTCTGCTGGAAATAAATTGTTTCATATATACATTCATTTAAATCCATTTTGAACTGACTCATCAATTGTTGACTGGGATGATAATTAGTCTCCATTGAAATACCAGACATTCACACAGCGTCCCTGAAGAGCCGTTATTTTGTATTGTTACTGTATGATCATCTTCAACAAATTATAGAGCTTTAATTAGTATTTTTTACGTTAAATGTGAAAATGTCATCACATTATCACCATTTTTTTTTCATCAATTAGAAATTCTCTAACACAAATTTAGACAGTTTAATAATTAATATTGCATAATTATTGTATCATCCAGTGGATAACAGCAATGGGGGACAGGGGGTTAAATGCCACTCAGGAATTGACATTGTCTTAGATTAGTAATAATTTAGGACCAAAACATAGATCTATCCAACTTACGTGTAGTGTACAGTAGGCTTTGGTGTGATCTGCAATTTGCCTTGAGAAGATACAGTGAACTTAATAAAATTTGTGTCAATCAGAGACTTACTGTAAATAGTCTTGAAAAGTTTGTCATTCCTTGAGGACAGTTGCAAGTTAAACAAATTCCTTTGCTGGTTGCAAATTCCTTCGCAACCAGCAAAGGAAACCAGACTTGGCCTTGTTTTAGAATTATTTTCCAGGTAAATTACAGTATTCGTGACTATAATACTGGATTATCCTCAAGAGTTCTTGCATCAAAGCACCACCTGGAACAAACTCTCTGCAATTGCAATGAGACTCTTGAATTTACATATCTGCTAAGTCAAGCATGAATTCAGTCTGTGAAGTGAAACAATGTGTGTTTTGTTCTTGAAACCAGGTACTATATAAGACAAAAATCCTTTTGTGTAGGTACAGTAGTGTACTTTATCAAGTCCCAGTGAAATTGCTGTATAAGTCGTTGCTCTTGTAGAAATGGTTTTCAACTTCAGGAAGATTCCATGTTTGAAAAGGTCGAACTTTATTTGTATAGTGGCGTTGTGCTAGTGCAGAGACTGATGCAGCTTAAAACAACCTCACTTCATACCAATAATAGCAAAGCCATGTACTGTACTATTTTCTGTTCTCCCCTTCCCTGTTTTTTCCTTTTTTTCCCACTAAGCTTGGAATCAACATAGTCTTTACATCAAGTACTTATATCAGTGTACTCATTTCCAGTTAATTTTATAACTCTCATGAGCGACATGCCTGTCCCCTTTCCCTTCCCTTGACCTTCATGCCAAAGGTTCATCTAAATATATTCTAATTTGATATTATTTCCAGTTTTTCCTACTCTGGCAAAGCTTTCAATGAATTTTTCACTTGGAAATTTTCTTTCCAGATAAATCAACAGTGAGTAAGGCTCTCTTGATGGTCTGTGGTTCATCGTCTATTCTGCCACTGTTTCTTAAGAAAGAAGGAAAGGAGATATTTACACTCAACATTGATAATCTTGTACAGCAGTCTCAGGTATGGACAGTTAAAAACAAAAGTCTCACCATTGAAAGGGACCAGACTGTTAAGCTGTTGAACTAATAGCAAAAACTATCTAGCAACATACTGTACTGCACATTTTGAAAAGTTGCATTTCACTGATGAGTATACACGAAGTGACAGCATGGTGAAATGCCAAGTAACAATAATTAAAATTGAAATTGACAAAGAATGACTGCAGAGAATTCAAACCCTTATAAGAATAAAAGAACTTCAAAAGCTTCAATTCTCTCATTTTCTGGGTAGCTGACTCTTGATTCAGTTGTGATATCGAGAGTACCTAATAATTTAAAGATAACGCATTAACCTTTGTGTGTACTGTGTCATTAACACCTATACAGAACACATGTTGTTGACTGTGTTTTTTGTCTCTCACTAGCTTTGAACGTGGAATTTTATTCTCAAGTTTTATTTTTAAGTTCAAGTGAATATTGATGACCTTTGACCAAACAATACCAGGTAGAAGAATAAAACACATCTCATATTTGTATGTAGATGCCTTATAACAGGGCTTTTGTTTTTGGTGGACATTGAGGGTCATCTGGGATCACCTAGGGCCAAATTTTGGAAATGTTGTTGACGGAATATGTCAAGATAGGAAGCTTGGATGTGTTTCATACTTGGTATGTAGATGCATTATGGTAAGTTAAAAAATGCTACTGTTTTTATGGGAGTGAAAGTCATCTTGGGTCGCCAGATGTCGGACTGTGATAATCTGTTTAACGCAAGATTCCAAGATCAGGCCTTGAGTTTTAGATTTTCTAGGTGTGCAAAAAATCGCACTCCTCACAGTGAATTGAGGCGAGTGGTGGCGTGCAATCGCACTCGCACGCCTCAGAATTCAAGGCCTGCAAGATAAGAAGCTTGGAAAACTTCCATACTTCACAATGTCAGTGCCTTATAATGAGAGAAATTTACATCGTTTTTATAGAGGTCAAATTTCTTTTGGGGTCAATAGGGGTCAGCTTGTAAAAGCCTTGTAAATGCATTATCTCAAGAAGTGAAAGCCTGGGTGATATCCCATTTAGTATGTACTGTATGTAGGTGTACCACAATGAGTACAACAACCTTATTGTTTGATGGAGGTAGAAGGTCATGTGGGGTCAACATGAGTCAAATTGTGGAAACCGTCTAACCGTAAGGCCTCAAGAAGGGAAGCTTTTGTTGACCTCATATTTGGAGTGTGAATGTAGTGGAATGTAAGATTTAGTGCAAACCTTATTACATTTGGTGAAGTCCATTTGGGTCAGTTTTTGAAAATTGGAATGGAATCCAGAGATAAAGTTTAGAGGTAGTTCTGGCATCCGAGATGCCTAAATTCTCTACAGGACAACCAAACTTTGGCTCATGGTTGTCCTTCGGACAACGAAAATTGTTTAGTGCTTGAATCAAATTTGAGATTTTACTCGCAAAATCTGAAACATTATGGGATTAAATGTGGCGATGTCATGATGAAGTACTAACAGCACAATGCAAGTATGTTAGTGGTACTATGGTACACCAAACCTGTAAATACTGTATATACTACAAGTTGTGACATGACTTTTGGCAGGATAACTTAACTTTGAAAAGGAGAATCTCGTTTTGTACATTATTTGTCCTGTGGGCTACCAGATGAAAATGCTAAAACTTCAACACTGGAATCTCACGACGATAAGCCTAGACATATCTCATGTTTAGTATGCAGGTGTCCATGTTGAGTACCTAATGTGTCAGTCATCTTCTTAAGTCAGTAAATGCCATTGTATATTACATCCAGTGGCAGCATGGCTAGGGGGTCACAGTCCCCCAGCAGTGGTTTTTTGGGGGCACCACAAGAGTGAAAAGGTGTGTCACAAGTGTGAAAGGGTGCATGTGGAGCCTGGCAAGGTGATTCCGGTGATCTTGGAGGTATTTTTATCTCAAAATTTCTGGTTGCTGTGTACCAACCAATGGTGGCACTCCACCAAGTCTCACAGTGTATTGTAAAGGTGCTGATGGCTGCCACTTGAACCTCACTTCTCCCCCAATCCTGGCAAGGATGCACTCAAGTTGCCGCTGGTCACATCTCAATTAGTGACAAGATAAATTGCCGCAGTATTTCAAAGACCAACCCTGTAACACATCCTCGCCCTATGCAACATTTCAGATTCACATAAACTCATCATCAAAACCACAATGTATTTTTGCATTCTGGTTACTTGCAGCTATGGAGGGTCGTCACAAGCCACTTGGTCATCCGTGACTTCCATGTTCTAATCCTGATCCTTTTACTCATCTTCAACTTCAGAATTTTTGAGAGAAGATACGGTAGCCGCAAATTCGCAGTAAGTGACCTCTGAGAGTGTTGGGGAGGGTCTCTGCAACATCTGTCATTATATGTGAGGCTTCTGTGCATATTTCATTACTGCAACCTGAATAAATGCTGATCTTTTACATTTCAATATTCATGTTATAGATTACCAATAGAGCATCATCAGCAAATGGTTCTGTTATCATTGTGCTATGATTGTGTAGTGTACGTGTCTGTAGTATGTAATGCATAAGTGGTAGTAGAGAGGGACGTAGTCTTCTGTCCAAGCACAGTTTATGTTTAAAAACAGTGGTCCTCATAGATTTTTCATGATAGCTCATTTGTTTCGTTGTTTTCCTTTTTGACAGTCGTGCTTACTCGTGACCAGCGTTATGGGCTCATTTCTCAACCTCTCACTCATGGGAGCACTTTATTGGAGGGGCTATACCCCACCAGTAATACACTCTGGCTTGTAAGTTTAGTTTTTCTGTCTTTGAAACATAGCATTTTAAGTGTTTTATGAATCATCAACTCGTTTCACCTGTTAATGTAAATAGCTCGCACCATACTCACTTAGGTGATGTATGCACAGCAGGTAATATGCAGTGTACAGTGTATCAAAGTATTTTACGTTTGTCTTTCATGGGGTCAGTTCAAGATTTGCAGTATTCAGTTTTATGCAGTGGGTACCTAATTTGTGGCCCTTCCGTTAGTTTTTCCTCAAAAGTTCATGACTGTGTTATTCATTCAGCCGTTATCTAATTTCCTACCCTTTTCATATTTATGCATCAGTTTAATTGTTCTTCAACCACTGCATCTCTTTTGCTTTTTTGCATATTAAAGCAAAATTTTATCTCAGCTTACACAGTGGAAACTCCAACATGTAAAATGAATGCATTTAGTGAAAATTTTAGTTCATTACGTACTTTTCTTGTTGAGATTTGTGATTTTATAACTAGTGTTTGCACTGATTATCTGGACAACAAAGTTTCACCAAAGTACATTATCAGTACATAAATTCAGCTTGTATACCTCAGAACCCTCATTGCCATACCTGTGACAAAACTTATCATACATGCATAAGAAACTTCATTGTCCTGCCTGTAGGTAAGACTTGTGGTGTTATGTAAACGTGCAGAGCAAAGTATTGTATCGCAATGAACTCATAGCGTAATGGTAGCTGTATTTTGGGTATTTCTGGGTCGGCAACCAACTATGAACTGAGGGTGTCGAAATCCCAATTTTGGAGCTAGTGCAAACACTAATTATAACCTTCCACCTGATTTAATGTACAAATTTGTAATATTTAAGAACTTGGCAGATTGTGAAGGCATTGTTCAAAACCCTCAAGGGCAACACCAATCAGATCTATTTGTTTTGTTTTGGATAACAGTGAATACTGGTAAACAACACCTTCACATCGTGAACGCCTGATGTGGTTGCCATAGTGATGCTGCAGTGAATCATTCATGCTAAAGATCAATCAGGAATAAATGTATTCTTTGACATAAATATTCTTCATTTACAAAAATTCTTTTTAGAAAACATTTGAAATGAGAAAATTCCTCTTGAAATCACACATTGGGTTGATGACAATATGCTTTTGAGGATTTTGAAGGAAACAACTACATGGCAATGCTTATAATTGGCATAATTTGTTTCACATTAAAAACGTTCTGACCAAAACTTTTGACCCTTCTTGTATGGGCTTTGTGCAAATCAATCAGTGTGAAAAGTGTCTGGTCATGAATTTTCAAAACCCAATTGATTAGATAATTTATATTCATTTTCATGTGACATGTGATGATTCCTCTCATTGTGACCATTTGTCATTGTTATTTGAAGGAAAGTTGACAGGTTTTGCAAACTGCAGTAACTAAACAAAACAACTCAAGATGTCCCTTTAACATATTTTTCTTCCAGTTAACCAGCAAGCAGAGAATGAGCCTTTGAGCTGTTGGGTATGGATCAGAATGATGATCAGGGACTGAGGTCAGGGAATGAGATCAGAATAGCTCAAGTCCCCTTTTGTTTCATAGTGCAGGGGGTGTGGGATAGTGGGGGTCCAGACAGATTACTGTCCTGGGGGAGGTTTCTAAGGGAAGGGGTCTCCCCAACCTCTATGAGAAAGTTTAAATCTCGTTGCTTAACATTACACCTGAGACGTCAATGACTGCACTTGTGGAACCTCAAACGTCACAATGTCTTTCTTCCATTTCTTTTATCTCCTCCTTTGCTTTTCCTCATTTTAGAATTTTTGTTAGGTGCCAATAGAGAGGATGTGCACCTGTTTGCCCCCTCTGAATCAGCCCCTGTTTTATGAACAATGCTTATTAGAGCCAGTAGTTGTTATTGAATGGTATCCCCTCCTGTATACCAGAGATTTCTACATCCATTTAAAAAGTATATCAATTCTTTGACTTTTTGTCTGAAAGGTTGGATTCATCTGCTGATTACATTGAACACAATTTCGTTAATCAGTTCTGTTAGAATATCGTTTTATACTTTTATCTCTTTTTTCCAGAATCGGTACTCTAGGGAGTCTCTTTGTGCCCTTCTTTTGTGATATTCCTAACATATCCTCATCACCAGCAGCAGCTCACGGTGTTCACCCATTTGTACAGTTGTTTTCAGGCAAAATCCTGGTTTATTTATTAGGGCTTCAGGTAAGCATTAGATCTAAGTCTAAGTTACAGATTCTCATTAGATAATCATTAGTGCAGACCTGTGCACCGGCAGTTGGCAGGATATCCATCGGTTTTAATCGCTGGTGGTTCAGTAAATGGTAAATCTGTAAATACTACTCCATTATTTCCTGACTTTCCATATTTTATATTTATTCAATGTCTTCAAAATGATATTGTGCCATTCATTCCAACAGGTTCACGTCTTTTCAATGTTTTACTTTTGAACTTATTTTCATCCGTCACTGACTGATCTGCTGTCAAAGTGAAGTCGTGTGATCAGGAATGTGTTAGTTTTGTTCTGTTCACTGTCTCTGTGGAATAGTAATGCTTGACTGAAAGGTATCCTCAGTACATATCATATGTTTGTATTTAGGGACAAAAATAACACTTCTATGAACCCCTGTTGACATTAATAGTGTTTGGTGTGAAAGTGAGCAAACTTTAACATTAACAACATTAGAGTTACCATGCACTCATGAGTGAACCGCTTGTCATGATTTACCATCTGTCCCCATGCATGAAAGATTTTGCTCTTTTCTGTAAACATTTTCACCGTTCAACATTCATATTTCACGCAGTAAGAGTTTGATTTAATATGTCCTAGAGGCAACGTTTCTTTCAATTGTTCGATCAAATGATTTTCTGCTTTTATGCAACATCCATTTGTCAATATACTGTGTGACACATTGGCGAGACCTTAGTAATAATATATCTGTTATGTCAAAGGTACATCTACACAATAGAGATACCATTCACAAACAATGATGAAATTTCTTTCATTCACCTACCCTCTTCAATATATGTATGTTTACATATAATGTTACCCCCAAGGGAGGTTTTGATTCATGGCCATCGTTGCTTTTGTTTATGAGAGGATGTCACAATTAATGATTCATCCTGATAGAATGTCGCTGCCAGAGCATTTTGGTTGATGGAAAAATAAATAGACCTCAGAGGAGGCGCAAAACAACATTATCATGTGTCACAACGCTGTATGGGACATGACTGTAAAGTACCCTCCCACTTTAAGGTAGAATTGCCTCTCCCATGTGTATTTGCAAGAGATGGCAACTGCAGTTGTGAACCTTAGTCTACACAAGTAAAATTTTATGTCTGCAATAGCCAAACCAACCTCTACTTATAATTTGGTTACCAGTCTGACATAACTTCAGATAATATCTTGACCCCCTTTCTCAGAAATTTTGAGGAAGTCTGGCACAAATTTAGCTTGATTTCCAGACTATCAACAGTTTTCAAGATGGATTTAATGAACATAGGTAAATAATAAAAATAGGCACAGACACCAAATTCCTCTGTATTAGTTCCAACTCCCAATTTCATGCTTGGATACATTCCTGCATTTCCAACAGTTTCACAGTGTCCAAATCTTGTCAATGTTGATTATGGTCATAAAGGAAGATTTTGTATTTCCCATGGAACAGAAATTGAGACCAAGTAACTATAATGCTGAAAGATGACCATATTTGGAAGAAAAAAATACAATATGAAAGATCTTTGTTTTGGATTTAGTCTGAAAGATATTGGTAGTGAATATCTCAGTTCCAAACTATATTAGTAGTATGATTGTTGAGGTAGAATCAGCTCTGCTGATGTGTTCTTGTTATTTATTTGCTTCTATCATCAGTTGACAATATCCTCAGCATGTGCACCATACCAGTTCATGACAGGAATACTGGCAGGTGTCCTTTACAGGTTTAACTTTCTGGGGGTCAAATCCAACCTACTCATTCCAAAATTTGTGGCAAACTGGAGCAACAGACTTATTGGAACATTCATTGAGTCCAGATCTCCTCGAAGCGAGCCGTATCCACAAGGAGCGACACTCGACATCCAACGACAGATAAGAACAGATTACCTCGAACAGAGATTTTTGCTTTTACAAGCAAGACAGAACAGACAGGGAAGGATAGGTGTAAGTAAACTCGAAAAGAAATGCAAGCATGCATCAGAGGGGTCGGGAATGTCGTTGTTAGGTGACAAGATAGAAAGACGGTGAATACTGTACATGGTGGATAAGGTTCAGAGGAAATGAAAAGAGAAGTTATAATGTTAAATGTTGGGTGGAAGGTTGTTTAAGTAAGATTATCTGGGAGATATAATGTAAAGCGAAGAATATTACGAGAACACTTGTGTCAAGATGTGACAATGAGGTATATGATGAGAAATGGGCCCCTGTAATGGAAGAATGTGAAAAGTGAGTTGGAAGTGAAACTCTTCTTTGAGGAGGAAGAGAGTGGAGACATTGGCCTATGTATCAAAGATAGAAGGATTGCAAGAGAGCAGTGTGAACAAAGCTGGGAAAGCAAATGAGGAAGAGTGAAAGGTATCTCTGCATAATCTGTTGTTGTTGTTGTTATTTTAAGGGCTATCAAATGATTCCAAATATACTTGGAATGAGAACTTGTTAACGCTGCTGCAGCTTCTGTGACAGTTTTTGAATATTCATATTTGTATTGTAGACACGTATATACATGCAAATTGTAATAAGCTTTGAGAGAATTTCCATTGTTAGGTTGTTGCTCATTTTGTTGAATTGAACGACTGTATTTCTAATTTGTGTTTATCTCTTTTGTCTCTTCACAGCAAAGACGACATTTTGCCCCTTTAAATTATTTTCAGCGGCAACAGAACAGGCCTCTGCCTCCTACTCCATTTCAGTATATTCCCACAGCAGAAGTGAATGCAAACCACACTGGTAAAAAAAATCAACTGTGCAGTCTGGCTGCTATGTACTTATAGTATTTAAGTTGTCAGGTGGTAACTGCATGTTAAAGACTTTCCCAATTAGAAATAGCATTGGTTTCTTATCTTTTCTTTTGTCTTGGTACATGTCATATACCAGGACATTATCAAACAAGCCTGCCTTAAGCAGCATCTAGTGAACATTTTACGGCCTTATTCTGCAAAATTTGTATCAAATTATTAAGGGAATGCTGTTGAAATGGAAACAATGAAAAATATTTATTTGGCCATTGAACACAAATTGGTTGTTTGCATGTCATGGATGTCTCAAGTTCAAAAGCTGTAAATTGTACATGTTGTTTTGACAGTTTCAAACACATCACCATGATTTCTATCATAAAATAGGGAACCATTTAGCTTTAACAGGACAGAGTTGGCCATACAGTAGAGGCATTGAATAGACTCTTGTTGTCATTCCCTGATTTATATTCAAATGTATTGTATAGTGTGATTTTGTTGGGTATTAAGATTCAAGTGTGCCTATGCTATACTTCAGGGTATTAAGATTCAATGATGTCACTGCTATAGTGTAGTGTGGAGATATGGTAGGGTTTAAACTCTGATAGTCTCTCATATTGATGCTCAGTTGTCCCACTGCTATCATGTAGGGTGTTGAGATTCTGTGGTGCCACTGCCATAGTGTAGGGTGTTGAGATTCTGTGGTGACACTACAATAGTGTAGGGTATCGATATTCAGTGCTGTGTCTGCTGTAGTGCAGTGTATTGAGATTCATTACTGTTTCTGCTGGATAGTAGGGTATTGAGATTCAGTAGTGTTGCTGGTATCATTTATGTGGTTGATATTTAGTAGTGTCACTACTATAGTGTAAGGTACTGATATTCAGTAGTCTTTGTTCTGTAGTTTAGGGTACTGAGATTCATTCGTCTTGCTACTTTCATGTAGGGTATTGAGATTTGGTAATGTCACCGGTATAGTGTAGGGTGTTGAGATTCAGTAGTGTTGCTGCTATCATTTACGTGGTTGAGATTTAGTAGTGTCACTACTATAGTGTAGGGTGTTGATATTCAATAGTGTTTGTGCTGTAGTTTAGGGTATTGAGATTCATTAGTCTCACTGCTTTCATTTAGGGTATTGAGATTTGGTCGTGTCACTGCTATAGTGTAGGGTGTTGATATTCAATAGTGTTTGTGCTGTAGTTTAGGGTATTGAGATTCATTAGTCTCACTGCTTTCATGTAGGGTATTGCAACTCAGTGGTGCTGCTGTGATAGTGTAGGGTTTTGCAATTCACTACTTTTAAGTATAAGGTATTGGGGTTTGATAGTGTTACAGCTATAGTGGTGTGTATGCATTAGTGCTAATGCTGTAGTATTAAGAATCTTCTTTGACTGCATATTATTTTAAAATGACAAAGATGAGGGAAATGTGATTGAAAGTCTGGTTGGAAATTTTTGGTCACAAATGTATCTTTAAGCAATTTTTTGCAAATGTTTATGAAAAATGACTAGTACATCACAAGACTGCATTTGCTTCATCAAGTGAAATTCTCAATCTCATTTGCAGGTGAACCTAGCTCTAACCAAAGTAGACCCTCCACTAGTTCAGTTTCTCCACCAGCAGTGCAAGTTTCAGAGGAACGGGTAGGTTCATCGATATTTGTAAGAAGAATATAAATCTCTCAAATTGAGAAGTTGTGTAAATATGAAACATCTGGGTAATAGTATGAAGCTTTTATGGGTGAAAGGTAGCATTTCAGCCTAATTTTGTATGAACCAACGACAGGAAGTTTATGTAGCGGACCAGTTGATGTGCTTTCTGTGTCATGATTCTGCCTGGCCACTGTCTTTCTTAAGCCTTTATTTTCTAATGGCTGTTTGTTGCAAGGTAGGGCATGAATTTTCCTTTCCTTGTGTCCCATGCAATCTTAAAGTTTTATATAGGAGAGTGTACTCAGAGACTATCAACAGTCTGAATTTTTCATTTTGAATTACTGAACTACTCTTAGTACTCAGAAGTTTAGCTTGTTCAATGAGGAATGTAACTTTCTGCAAGGAACCCTTTATTTGTGATATCAGTTTAACATTCATGTACCCATTAGAGGTCAAATGGTCTTTGTTTCATCTTTGCATCCTAGGTCCAGCAATTGGTTGATATGGGCTTCAATAGCTCAGACGTGAGGTCAGCTCTGCAGGCCTCCAATAATGACATCAGCCTCGCAACTAACATTCTCCTACAGGAGTGATAAAGGCGTGAATCACAGCCACCTGTACTAAGCAGGCTCTGGTGTGTATGAAGACTTGTTGGCATCCGAAACAAACTAAATGGATGTGCCTTCCCAGAGAGGGAAGATCAATACGACAAGCTCTAAGAGATGGCATGAATATTCATGGCAAGCTGTGATTGTAGTTATTTCATGAATAATAACAAAGAGAGAGCTTTATCAATGCCTGTTTACAAGTTGCTGTTTCTTAGTGATGTCTCATGACTGATGACCGTCTCCAACTTGGTCAGACTCATACTAGAGTTGGTTCAGCTTCATGACCTCAGAAGACATATGAAGCTATACTTTGAGATGGAAGTAAAGCATACTGCTTTCAGAAACACACATATGAGTGGTAAAGGATAAGTTGCTTGGAAGGATTGCTTGCTCTTCTCGGCATGATAGCCTCATAAAGAAACTCGCTCTTGGAAATTGCCAGATTGCACTGTGCATAACAGAGTGGACTTTCCTTGTTCAGTGTCTTTACACAAGAAGGAAAGCACTGGAAAGCTGATGCATAAAATACTAGCATTAATGTCCATTAACTTATATTTAGCAGACTGCTTTTGTTCAGTATCATTAGAAAATACTTTCTGGAACATTGTTTCACTGTAGTTAGATGTATAGAAGAAACCCTTGTTTCTTTGGATTATTATCCAACAGTCGTTACTTGGTTGTGTAACGGAAACTCTCATTCTCTGGAATATCATTCTACTATCCTTAGATCTGTAGCAAAAACCAAGCCCTGCAGTGACAGATTTCAGTTTACAGCTAACTTATTCTTATTTGGAATTTAGATGGCTCTCGATGACCAGGAAGACAATATTTACTTTGTGGTTTGTTAGTCTTACCTATGATCCCAGCACACTTGATTTCAAAGTGGAATAAAAGATGTCACCAAGGGTCATTGTATTGCATTATTCGTCGATGTTGCAAATTAACAACAAATTTTACAGATAGAAAAGTGGAAACTTCCAGGAGCCTAACAAAAGTCAGTACCATTTGTAAGCCAACGTTACTGACATAATGATAGTCTTCCTTACCCTTCTGCTATCACTTAAATAGACCAGAAGTGCAGAAGTGACCTTCCAAACTTTCTCAAAACTTGTAATTTGCTAACATTATGTCTGATAAACTGCAGGTAATTTGCAGTAAATTGTCCCTCCATTCATTAGTGTTGTCCAAGTCATATTGGTTTCAGCCTCATTTAGGCATACACCACAATGAAAGCAGTCATTTGTCCTGGAGAGGTATCAATATTTTTGAAACTGTACATAGTTTTCCCTAACAATTTTGAAGATGATTAAATGTACTGACAGAGATGCCACATATTTCACTCAGATCTGAACTAATTAACCTCTGTCTCAATTTCTTAATGTTAGTTAACTTTGGTCTAGTTCATTGTTTCTATGAAACATTTGTGCCAAAGTTTAAGACAATATAGATGAAATTGCAAAACTATGGATGCTACATTGTGTATGTGAAATTTTTCCCCCTGTGAATTGCTGACTCAATGGCTGCATTGAACACATTGCTTTAATGGTAAATATAATCTTCACTGCATTTTTAGTAAAAGGTGGAAGTTTCAGGTGCTTCTTGCACGGACATGGGGACAAGAAGTTGATTTAGTGTGATGGTATCATTGAATGCTGCTGTAGTAAGAATTAAAGCACTTTAAGGTTTGATAATTGTATTCATGAATACATTTCTAATTGAATCTTGACTTAATTATTTATGTTTTGTCTGTTTGCTGTTGATGACTGTAAATTTCACATCATTCGAATGATGTCATCATTATCTGCATTTATGTTGCTGTAGCAACACAAAATGTTTGAAGGTTTAAATGATACAAGATGTGATGTATTCATTTCACTTGAAATTTTGTTGAGGTATGTCACATTTGTACCCAAGGTAAATGGAGTATACTCAGATTTGTTGTCATTGGTGTGAACAACATGGATTTACATATCATTAATATGTGCTTCGATACAAGTTTATTCTCTTCGCTTAATTTTTAAGTTTCAATCTAAAATGTTGAATGGATTTGGAAGCCTTGCGACTATCACTTGTCGCTGAGATTGTTATCTGTGATGTCACTTTGATCAAAAGTGTTTGCAAGTGTGAAGAGCTACCAAACTGCAGGAAAGTTAACCTGCTACATTTTCTGCCTCTGGGCATTAAGATCAGTGGCGCAAGAACTCATTGGATTGAAGTTGACTTTCGTTGCAAATTGTCTCGGTGTGTACTGTCATTCTTTGGAGCTATAATTTTTTATGCAAATATTTGTAAAATTCTTACATTCTCCTTTTTTCTGTTTTCATGTCAAAAAGAAAATTTAGCATGGAACTGCCCTTTTCACTTGAGGTATTGTGTACTATCATGTATTGATATTGTTGTTGCTTTGTAACATCAATTCATACGCTCTCTGTGAGTGTGACCCGAGGCCCAGATGAAATAAAATGTATTTTTCATTACCAAAAAATTTGCTAGTACTATTTCTCTGAAGGAGAACTGTATGTTGTTCTTTGCATTTTAAAATCCTTCAAACAGCACATAGGTCTTGATTTTCACCAACACACCTCTTCAGTTTCAATCAAATCCACCCCTCGCCCTTTCCAGTATCTTCATCCTGCTATTGTCAGCCGATAAGAAAACCAAAATGAGTGATTCTTATGAGATGAACATCAGTGATGAAATTTTGTTGGATGGAACAAAAACTTCCTTTCCCTGATTTTTCATAGACATTTTTTCAAGTATATGCTACTTTTGCAAAGTGACCATATCTTAGATGTTATGTTTTCTTAAAAACTTAAGTGGTAAGACCTTAGTCAATCTACAATGTGCCGAAGATTATGAAAATCAATTTGGATTTTTCACTGCAAACCATTTTAAATCACTTTCTATTTCTCTTAACTCAAGCAAGTCACTACTTTGCACTTTGTGGTTCTTTGTGTATTCATAAATGAAGATACATAGTCATTCTTTGGCATTTTCCATCAGTTTCACAGAAAACTTAATCACTCATTTCATTGTATCACCATGTGTAATGTGAACTGTTTCGGATTAATCAATAGAAAAACACTTATTTACGCAAAGACAGTATATGCTCTCCTGAGCTGTTCACATAAGGCACCTTAAATTGAAGTAAACCTTTCATATTATATAAAGCACATGATAATTTAGGTTGGATTTTTGTACTTTAGAAGTGTTCAAAGTTCACAATTAACAAAATATTTCATCAAACATTGACTACTAGGTCTATCTCTTTCTAGTTTTTAGTATATTCACCTTCATAGTGTTCACATTATGTTTATTTTTGGTTGTTAATTTTGTCTGGGAACACTCTGCAGTACAGAATGACCAATGTCAAGGTTCGAGTACAAAAATATAACTGTGATCTATATGGAAACATATCAAGGTTTACCCTATTCTGGATTTGAAAGAAAATTCCTGTGTCTGAGCTTAAAATTTAAACATACATAAGTTACCATTGTTGTACTGCACCTTTTTTTTTCACATTGCTTTCTTTCATAACTATGAATTAGCTTTCATTTTATGTATTTTTCAGGATTCCATTAGTTATATTTATTTTATAAAACATGCATATTATTAAATCCGGCATTGTGTGATTTTCTGTACTAGAAAGTAAGCAATTATTTTTCCTTGAAAAGATATTACTATATTTCAAATCTTTTGTCTTCATAATCCTCTTATCGTAGCTTCGTTTGTGAGACCATTTTGTCATATCAGGTTTTGAGAGTTGTGTGTTGATTTTGTTTCCTTAGTTTTGTTTGAGAGAGGTGTTTGTGTGATCGACTTGTAAAATATGTTTGTCAGAATTGCTGGTGATGACCATTTCCTCAGTGATGTGTGAAAAGAGATGCTTTATTTCTTGTACGTCCTAAGATTATTTGTCAGATATGTTTCGACATTTGTTTACCACAGGTTGCACACTGAATGGTTTCCTAAATGCTGTTTGTCAATGGTCTATAATTTGCATGCACAAGGATTGTGGCTTGTAAGTCAGTTCTCAAGGTCCACTTGTAGCTTCGTAGGAAACGTTCCCCCCCTAAAATAATTGCCAAGTGTTTACCCGTGTTTGCATTCTCATTCAGATCATATCACACACCACTCACGTTCAAATAGTTATAACATTTCAATAAAGACACAGGAGGACATTACCACATTTCAAATATTTCAGAATAATTCCTAAGAAAGTGTTTTGTCTTTAGTTCATTCAGTTTTGTATTAATCCAAACCGTGTCTGTTGAGATGATCCCATCTTTTTCTTGCTCAGTTGTATAAAATGATGATTTGGGTGTGATCCCAACACATAGTCATTATTCCGTGACTCCGTGACTTGCACCCTTGGCAAAGAAATAGTTACGAGTCGCTACCAAGGGTGGATCCAGGTGGTTGGCCGTGGCTGCATCTGCACCTCCTAAAAAAAATTCCAAGACTAAAACTTTCTTGTACTTTAAAATGCTCCATGGTGAGTTTGTGCCATCAATATTCTATCGTACCCATCTCACTGTCTCTTATTTTTTCTGTCACTGTTTTGATATAAAGACTCAAACACGACATTGAAGGCACCATTTTTTAATCCTTCAGAACTCCTTCACATGAACGACACTCTTCCACATCGGCTGAATCTAGTGCACCCCTAACAGATATCCTGGATTTACCCCTGGTTGCTACCGATCATGCGGCTGAACAGCTCATTCTTAGAACTGGACTTTTAATCCTGAGTTTGTTGGTTTAAATCCATTTATTTCCTTGTGATGTCTCTCTCAATTTTCTGCTTGTGTAATTTAAAATCAGATTCACTTCAAATTGAAGTGTGATTACAATATTCTGGTTCCCTTCTTGTTAACTTCCATGGTAGTTGTAAATATGATGATGATGATGATGCTGTGTTTGACTTGACCATCTCACTAAGGAATCAGATAATTACTATTTAGTGATATTTATTAACCATTTATTTCACAGAGTCAAAGTAAATATGGTATTTTGTGGAAATATAAGAGCATTTATCAATGCCAGTGTCAGTGAAGTTGGAGAAGTTCAAATATTAAAGTACGGTGATACATTAAAATAAAAACACAAAAATGTGGTTACAAAGTTGTTTCATTCATTGCTGTTTCTGAAAGTTTGAACATTCTTATGAAAACAAAGGCATTGCTGGGTACATTTATTGGAGTACATTTATCAGATTGTAAGCATTGATGTTTCATCAGTTTAAGTGGCTGGAATACACAGTCTAGGCAGGGAGCTGTTACTCCTCCTGGTCTCCTAGACCAGGGAGCTGTTACTATGTAACAGTTTCCATCTGTAGGAAACCTAAAGACGTTGCTTTAAAACGATCAACTCACAATCGAGAGTCCACAGGTTGTTGAAGACATCTAGTACCTTTCCTACCCACGTGTAGGTGTTTGTTGTAAACATGATTGGTTCAATTGGTTACACTGGTGGGTGTGATCTCTCTCTAAAGGAGCGTTCCACACATGTAACTTGCACGTCGTGCACATGAAAACTGATGGAAAATTAGTGTGACAAAAGTATGGAGTAGTGTAGTCTTTAGGGGTCGTCTTTATTCATTGACTGATAGTTTTGTTGTAAGAAAAATAAAATTACAACCATCTGAATGGTCAAGGGTTAAATTTTGTTGTTACAGTAAGCTTTTTTGTCATCATATTTTCTTTTAATTGGAGATGATATTTCTGTCGGGTTTAATCACTGAATATAGAGAAAGTGCAATTGTTTTATTGAAGAATAATATCTGTTTAGAGATGTACATAAAAATAAATTACACGAGGTACCAACTTGCTTGAAGGAGAGAATTTTCTACCAAATTGTCTTCTTGTATTTATCGGTTTTAGTTTCAAATGCAAATAAAGAAGGAGTACATCTGACGTAACACCACTAAATGTGACCAAGATGTTCTCTTTTGGGTTTTCTGAGTTTTTATCAGTAATGCTGTCATTTTATTTCAATTCTGATCGTGTTGTAAATAAACATGCCCCACCCGACTAAAAGGAAACCTTTTTTCGTCTCCTTCAAAAATGAAGAGTTAGAACAAACTGAAAGAGAAAAACTCGTAATTGTAACCGTTTACAAGATGGATTTTTCAGTCTGATACATCATGGCGTATGGAGAGAATGTGTGAGAATTTCAAAAAAGGAAATGTGTCCCGAGATATTATCCGGGCTGTTGGTTGCGTGCTACTTCAGCGCCGGCCGTCCCGGTACTGTTCCGCACGGGGACGCCTGATCGCCATAGCGACAACAACCCTCAGTGTTCCCGAACTCACTCGATCCAACAATTCCGACCTCCGAGTAACTGGATTACAAGCGCACGCCACAACGCTCAGTCGACAAATTTATTGCAAAAATTCGTAATAAAGTTACCCGAACGGCCTACTTAAACATGTGATGAATATTCATATAGTTTTGCGAATTGTTGCATAGGCAAGTAGAAAGAGTTGAATGAAGTCGAACAGATACAGTAGGAGATCTGACCTCGT
>VJOZ01066592.1:0-10631 GCA_009801055.1 Stichopus horrens
TGAAATTCATCAATTCATGTGTTTAAGAAAAATCTACCAATTAAAGATGGTAATACGTGTCAGTGTTGTATGGTGATTAATCATAACGAATTACACATCAGCTTTCATTTTTTGAGTACCTGACAAATATTTTTATTGAGCGCATTGGCGCATCGGTGCTTAGAAGTTTGGGGCGCAGAAATTGTTTGAACTAATTATATTTGTCACTAACCAGCGGATTTACTTCCAAAGCGGAGGGCCACATTCCTTGGCGCGGGACGTACACAAAAAATGTTGCTTTTCAAACCATCCAGGTGACAGAGAACAACACTTCACGGCCGGGTGTATTTGAGCTGCATGTTCGCAGCCTTGAAATAGGGATTTTATATCTGCAATTCCCCCATTAAGGACAAAAACATTCCATGAGAAAATGGTTTTAATTTGGGTTTCTCTTATCTAGAATATTTATGCTAGAATATTTATGTTAATTCAACAGTTTTGACTTCATACCATAACGATCTTTTTTCTGGAACTTGTCAGCTACCAGGTAAATTTAGACATTTATTGCAATAATTTTTTTCCTGAGAAATTATAGTCCCAGTAAAGTCCCAACAATTTTTACTCTTTGGCGATTAGTGCTTTATTAGTTTGCTATACAGCCATCCGGATGATAGCACATGAAAGTACAAAGCTAGTTCTTCTACCTATAACTTTGTAAATGATAGACAGTTTAATGAGGAAAACGTCAAGCGATAAAATATTTTGATAGGTGGAGGGAAAAAATGAGATTTGTGACGATTGGCCGGAGAACTTTGTAAGTAAGGAGGTGTACGAGATCCCCTTTCGAGAAATTTTTCACCTACTGGGTAACCTTAGATGCAATCTGCTGCAATAGTTTGCGTCTTTTGAAGTCATAAAGTGTACTAGAGTGAGATACGAAAACTTCCAACTGGTATTTTACATTTTCCGATTATCGTCGCACCTCAGTAGGCTGAAATGTGAAAAATTCGAACTCGCATTTCGGAGTTTCAGAGATTTTTTTTACAATTATCAAAACAATGTACAGCAATAGTAAGCATCTTGCTATATGCCATCAAATGAGCTAGACTGAGATATGAAAAATTCCAACTGGTATTTCAAGTGTTGCGAGTATCATCGCCTTAACACTTTAATATGATAGATTCCAACTGGTATTTCAGATTTATAGAGAAATTTTGCAATTACCACCTAACCTTAGACAGAAATTGGTGCAATATTTGGCATCATTTTATGCCATATAAGATGAGCTACTATAATAGGCTTTTAGTAGATTTTCTGACTATCGTCGGTCTGACAGATACATTTTTTTGGAGGGGGGGGTGGTGAGACATGGTGGGATATAAGTGAATGGCATTCAGTAAATGATTGGGAAGCTTGCGTCATCCATGCATGACCACAAGCCCACCGGCAATTGCAGAACAATTACAGATAGCTCCATGATAAGCTGAAAATTTCACTAGTTTGCAGAACATTTCACTCATCATAGCCTTAATATCAACGACGTGTTTTGTCTTTCTGGTTTCCTGTATCAGTCTGTCTGTGAGTTATTGCTTCAACCGAAACGCCACTAAATTCGTACTTTACAGAATTGAGGCTGTTTTCCCTGAAAGAGTAACTAAATGCAAGGTCGGCAGCTGAAGATGAAAAATAAAATCGAGTCGCAAAACATTACCAGTGAGCATACGGAAAGGATGGCGCCCCACATTTTCGAGAATCGTCCGCACAACTGAGAGAGCGAGGGGGAGGTCGGAGCACAATATAGACTTTTATTTTGTGCATGTGAGCGACATGCAGAATTTGACTGGGGTAGTGAGTTGCGACACAAATTCGTCAATGAATTACCTGCAAAACAATTTCATACTGCGTTCTCTTTTTGACAACAAGCAATCATAGGCCTGTAAGTCAACGACGTAGTCAAAGACTGAATCTTACACACTGACTGTAATGAGCAAATCGGTTTATGGCTTAACGAAATATACTAATTACCATATGATGACTGGTTTCAGAAACTGTCTTGCAAATCATGCTTGAGAAACCCTCTTAGAAAAACCAAGACCGATAGAAATCAGTCTAAAGTCAACCAAAGGTTTGTAAGGAAGAGTGTTGCAGAGGACTGTTCTGGAGTATTTACTGATTAACAAGTTAGAAGATCTCAGTTCACAGGCAGATGGTTTTAGCTGTATACTTCAAAAGAAAAAATAGCCTGTAGCCGTAACGATGAAACCGTCAGTGATTAGGGAAGATATATATAGTTTTTACCAGGCTAAAGTCGCATGCAATGTCTCATAGCCACCAATACATTTTAGTTACTTGTCAACATATCCCTTTTCATGCAGATCGCCACTAGCGATACACATCCATTACAGGTAAAGTTGCTGAGAATTGAAATCTGCACTAGTTGAACATCCTCGTGATTGATGACCCGGATATCATTGTCTTCCACTCCGATGCCCTCAAAGTCACCCCTGGTCCCAGTGGTCCCGTCTGTGTAGTGTGTAATCAAGGTGGCGGTCTACGGTAGATCCATGGTGTAGTGAGTCCTGACGATTTCAGCGACCTGAGGAGATTTATATTGTACTGTGATTTCAACTTCTATTTCACCTGTTTTAGTTTCCGTTGTCGCTCCACTCATGAGTTGCTGGCAACATAGCAGACGGTAACGTGCAGTGGATATAATGGTATTACTTTTATAGATGTGCAGAAAGGATGACATAAGGTTGGGGAGCTACATTTTTTGGGGGGAGGGGTGACTTGATACAATAAACAATGCATGCAAATCACACCAATTACTGGTGAACTTGTTTAGTCATGCTGTCTATAGGAGTGGAATATCCTCATGGTAGATGACCCGGATATTGCTGACTTCTACTCCGCGGAACACTCCCTTGTAGTCACCCCTGGTTCCGGTGGTCCCGTCGGCGTAGTGTGTAATCAATGTGGCGGTATACGGTACATCCATAGTGCAACGGTTTCCGACGATTTCGGCGATTTTTGACGATCTCGGTTGTACAGTGATTTGCACGTCAATGGAATCTTCCGTTGTTTTTGAGGTCGCGCTTCCCCACTCTTGAGAGAAGGAGGCCGCAGTGGAAACCGTAATCTGAAATAGTGATATAAAGGAAAATCACAATAAGAAACACAAATTAATCTTTAACTTAAGCATACGGCTGTTCTTTAGTTTCATTTATGTACGGTTACGTAGAGTGGCAAACTCCACAATGTACCTATACCCTAATTACTGTGCTATATTCTGGACGAACTTGCAGATGGGAACCCTATACAATTGACATTTAAACGAAGTTTGGCATTTTAGACAAGTGCTCTAACTGAATCGATAGTATGCAAGAATGCAATTTATTCACCGAATTGACGACGGTTGAAAAACATAATTACTACTTTTTTAAGGTATATTAAAAGAATACAAAGTGCATGCACAATGGGTTTCGTCTCAAAATGTCATGTATAAATATATCAGGTCCCACCATTGTTAGGTGTAGAAGCAGCAATCGTGAGTCGTGAATTCGAAGAGGGTTCCCCCATCCCGATATATGCAAAAATGAATTAAAGCCCTTGAAATGTTGCAGATTGGTGACATTTTATAATCTCCATTTCAGGCATATAGTTAGTATCATAAGCATTTACTATATTTTCTATTGGACGTGGGACCGGCTTATGTTCCACCAGAAACTGAGAAATATCCTACAGCTTTAACGCGTCCTCCGGGGTGAAGACACAAATTCTAATGGAACACCCCACCAAAATTACAAGAGACTGTTTTAGATCCAAGATGAGTGTGCTTACCCCACTCTCAGCGATTAACGGCACTTTTGCGCTGATTGTGGTCGTCACGCCAATCTCAAGACCTGTGGAATTTCCCCAAGAGTTCTCTTCAGTGATCCCATAGGTTACTGTACGCGACGCTTTTTGTTCAGAATCACCTTTGTTGACCAGTGTAGTTCTCCTCATACTCTCCGTTTCGTTGGCAACAATCTTCCTGTCATCAAATTGGTAGACAACATCCTGGATCGTGTAGCTCAATGCTGGCTTTCCCGTCATGTAATTAACTACATCTGACTTTAAAACGAAAGGAGTTGCACCCATGCCTCGATCGTAACTTTGAACAGTCCACATCGCCTGTACACTTTGACCATCGCTATTTAGTGCTCTCGCTTCCGAAACAGTGCATTCTTGATTTCCACCGCTGCCTTTGTCATCCCAAATGAATTCCCATTTTCCCGGTGTTGTGTATTCCTCCTTCACGCATCTGATGGAATCTGTAGTGGGATTTTCACTATGGCTCCTCGTGGCAACGTGTCCCAAGGGGCAATAACCGGCCGGACATATAGGTAGGTAAAATGCAACATTCAACTGGGCTCCTGTACCAGCGTCCTTGTATATCTGTCGAAAACTTGTGGGTGCTTCCAACGCATCCTTCTTCAAAGCTTTCACGACAAATCCATTAACGGGTTCTCCTTTGGTCTGTGGATAGGCTATATCTCCTAGGGAATACGTACCTGTCTTTCCTCTGCTTCTCCAAATTGATATGCCTTTCGGAGCGCCGCTCATTCGATCGGTCCATATATTGTCCTTGTCTGGAGTCTCGTAAACACTGAACGCGTAATTGTTCATTGGAAAATCAACCTCCTGGTGATTTTTGACTAAGCGACCGTTTAGCAATGGCGGAGATCCACTCGGTGTGTTGTAATTTCCAAAGGCAGTGAAGGTAAAGGCGTCGAGAGCGAAAGTGTCGTCACCTGAAGGGAAGTTAGAATACAAAGAGATTTCTTCTGTAGCACCCGATCCTCTGTCATTCCACAATAACTGATAGTTTCCTGCACCGGTTGTGACGTATTCGTTCTTAACACATCTGAAAAGAAAGAAACAGCAAAGAAATTCTAAAATGGTTTTAAAATCGGATTTCGCGATTTTGTTCCATAGTGTCTTCGGAAGCTGTGATCAGCATATATTTTCCACCATGATTTAACAAAAGTGTGGCTCAATGTTTAAACAGTCAGCAGAAAAAGTATCATTGACGGTTGTTTGTCAGCGTAGTTAGCCTAAGCTTTATTGTCCATGGAGACTGAAAGCTGTAATTACGTTTTCCAAATGCACCCTGCTAGCTCAAAATGTTTTTATAAATACGTGAAGTTCTTATACACAACTTTACACCTTCTAAACACGGTTTGTGTCAGCAGAGTAGCTAATCACTCCAAGAAACGGAACCGTATCTAAGATTTTAGGAATCATCATCGACACGAACAGACTGAAATTAACTGCAGAAGATATACCACAGAGAACATTGAACGAAGTTTATAGGGTTAGTACGTTTTAACTATCCCAAACATCGTATCAGTGACACGTACAGGATTATCTTTCCTGTTAGCATTTAGGCTATTAACCATTATAACTTAGCAATTTAAAGCTCAATGGTGCCAAAACGTGTTTAAAAAATACATGTACATACAGAACCAAACATACCCAACGCACTAAGTAAAAAAAAAGTTCTACCAGGAACTGAGCAAAAAATGCCAATGTGAACCTTGAACCTGTACGGAGCTGGACTAGTGAACAACCGACCCAGCAACCCAGTCAAGCTCTTCAATTCACTACCAAATCTATAGAGGGATACCGAACTTCCTTTCAGCAAGTCTAGAAAATGATTTGAACAGCTTTTTCTTTCAAACCAGTACCAGTAAATTAAGACAAACCTTCAGGAAGCAACCACCTTCTGGACATTGGCCTCAGGTAGTCTGAGACCCAGAAATTAATTTATCCAAGTCAGTGTAGTAGAGAAGTATCAAATAAGTATTCTGGAAAGCTGCAAAGAGATTGATTGTCATTGGCAAAGAGCAAGAACAACACTTTGCCGAAGACAGAACCCTGAGGATCGACCTCCACTTGAAACGGCCCTCCAAGAGGAAAAATTAGTTACTATGGCAACTCTCTGATACTTATTTTGAAGGCAGAATCTATTCCATGCAGTGCACCTGCTACCTTTTGATGTCTTACTAGCCTGCAGCTATGTCATGAGTCTACACAATGGTAATTCGTGAAACCACTTTTCAATGAAAATGAAGATATACCCCAACAAGCAGTAACGTATTTAGGGGACATTGGGGCACCTCCCCCATGATACCGATCTTTTTTTCTATTTCATGAAATCGTTTCAAAAGTGGTGTCTTGATACAAGGTTTACCGTTGGCCACGTACTTCGTTTTATAATATTTATGATCTTGGATACTATTCATCATTCGTAGAGCAAAGCATGTGCCTCCTACATTCACGCGCACATAAAAATATGTCATAAACTCTTTCGGCCCTATAGCACTACACAGCTTATGGCGGTGTGAACAGAAACTCAAAGATAACCGAAAATGTGATATTGACAATGCATAAAGGATTTCGAGTCAACCTTTCCAGAGGCATAAGCCCACTAAATTACAAAAGACAATCCAACCAGTCATCGTGAATCAGAGCTGGTAGAAGACTACGTCACAACCCATCGAGATCACTGTCAATTACATAGTATAATGGCGGCGCCGTTCTTACATAGCGATAGCGTTAGAAACTTTGTTGGGCGGAAACTTTGAACATATCGTGCGGACCAGGAGAGGCTCAATTTCGACGGGAACGTCAGGAATATGACGAAAGTGGTTTGAAAATGTTTCAGTCAGTACGAAGACATGTTCCTGGCTTGGAATTCCCCTTTAGGTGGCATATTATCTGATATATACTTAATAAAACATCTTTAATGAAAGACCCCACTTTTATTACAGACAACTCGTGTTGGCAGTCCTGTAATTACAGATCAACGGGAACATAGCCAATATACAGACATTCACAAAAAAGAAGCAATGTGTAGACTACTGAGAAAATATCAGACAACTGTTCCTGTCAATAATGGCTGGAGCCTAACAAACGGCAACCGGGTCATCAGAAAGGAAAATACCATTTAAAGACAACGGATAATCCGACACAAGAAACAGAACCCGTTATATGTTATTCCTTCAAGTTGGTAAATACCTGGGTGAAAGATTCAATTACCAAGACAACCATCCTGCAATTATTGCGTAGTAAAGGGATCTGTCATCACAAATGGGAGGGCCAACACATATTATAACTTTCACTTTCTGACCTGAGATAAACATGAAAAGATTTTGGATTAACCTAAACATTTAACCTTAATGTGTGACATAATCAAACTGTCACCAACAGCTCTGCCTGGAGAGTAAAAAAATATCAAACGTAATGTTGCTGTCCTTGCTCCTGCCACCCCATATATATGTCATGGATTGACTTCTCAATTGAAGGAACTCTTCATATTGATTTAAAAATGTATGAAGTTCTCCAAGAAGAGAAAGAAGTAAGAAAACATATGATAACATCTCAATTTAAGAAAAGCAACAGAGAATGATAACTGAAAGTAAACACGGCTATAGCATGGACGTTACTTACCTAAATAAGTTTAGACTTGGTAGCGTGTTCCAACTTGCCACAGCTGCATATCCTAAGCACGTGTATCCACTTGGTGGCTCCAGCCGAAGAAATCTTCCGTTGTGTGTTCCACCACTACCCTGATCTCTCCAAATTTCAGTAAAGCTAACAGGAGGTTCCAGTGCGTCCGGTTCGAGTGCTTTGACAAGGATAGCGGTGGTCTTTGGCCTTGCTGAGTTTGTACTTGGAACCCCTGCGTCTCCGAGAGCGTAGTAACCGCTTTCTATTGCCTTCGGACGCCATATTGTTATACCCTTGGACGATCCAGAATTTGTGTCGCCCCATATCCGATCATAGGCAGCCACGCGTTTGAAAACAATCGGTGGAGTTTCACCTATTTTAAGGAAATTATCCGACAGTGAGGCAGTCAATATATTATAACGGACTAATGTTAACATAAAGCCACGTTGCAACATTGCATAGCCGTTAACGTATTAAGTCGGAACAGAAACGAGGGGAAAAAAAGAGAATGAAGCTAATTTTAACCCACGGCTCAGAAATTCGAATGCATTTAAAAACATGAGTGTTTCTTCCATATCCACTCCACTGAATCTTTGTGGTGTCGTTACTGAATTCGATGTATTGTGTGACTTTAACTAGATGGGTTAAACTTTAAGAACCGCATTAGACTCAAGACTTCTCTTTTTATTTCGTTGCCTGTACCGACTTAATCATAAAAAATGTTTATTTTGTGTTGTCATAAGGTAAGAAATCGTTTATTCCACAAATCAACTAAAATGTGAAAAATTGATGAAAGTATACTGAATACAACCAATTTCGTGCTGTTTCTAAATTTTGCTGTGACTTAATGTCAGAAATTGCGAGGAAAACACTGAAAATTTCCACAAGCACCCAAATTCGATTGGCATACATTCTGAGGTTACGAATAACCAGCTAAGGCTCAATTTAACGTTGTTCCATTCAGTCCGCCGTCACTGAGTTAATAATAAAATACGTCATCAGTCCTCCGACCTTTCGGCTACCTGAAAATGTTCTCTCAAATAGAATTTTGCTTGCGAAACAATTTTAAATTTATGAATAATTTATAAGGATTCTGGTTTATTCTCAAGTGAAAACAAGTTATTGTACTCTTGGAAAAGACCAAAATCTCTTTAGAACGCTTTGGGAAAAAATCCTAGAATGTGACCGTTTGACTTTCATGCTTAAAAAGGGGGGCTCAACTGCCTCGTCCTGACTCATTGATGGTCATAATCCAACGTATTTTGTTACATTTTGCTAGTTGTGAAAGTTTGCTTCCCAATCGTATCAAAATGATCTCGTAATTTTCAGAATACTCGTCAGTGTAAAATTCAATGCTCATGTAGCTGTCACTGCCGATATACTGTGTCTTCCAAACCGTTCTATGATTCCTTGCATAGTACTAGTATTGTAGGACATGACAGGGGAATGTTACCCTAGGCCTGCATCATGTAGAACTTTGGAAGTATAAGACTTTCAGAGAAAGGAACAGATCAAGTAATCAAAGTTTTTTATCCAAGTTATTATTCAGACTTGATAGAGTACATTGCTTGCAGTACTAAGAAATACGCCATTTTATCTAAAAGTTGAATCAGTTCCATTGTAGCTGCATGTGACAAACCCATTTCAACCCTGTAATTTCCCTAAAAGGTATTTTTGTGATCTGTGTTACTTTGCACTATACCTTCGATAATGTCCAAACACCATGTAGTGATATTAAACGATGACGTTGCAGCAACACTGACCTTGCCCTGTGGAATACTGATTTTTTTTTTCACTACACCCTTCAGGTATCTGCCATTTTCTAACAAGGTAAATCTTTTTTTTTTCTTCCCCCCTTTTTTTTTGTGAGCATAGTGAAGTGCAGGCCACTGTCCTCTGCATGCAGGCATGGAAAGGAGACGTATTTTTCCACCATATTAGGTTTTGAAACAAACCCCTTGTGGAATCCTAAGCCTGACAGTTATACCACAGCAAAAGCGCCCTGGATTACGTTTGGAAAAACACAAAACTTAGCCTTTATCGTTAATCTTCCATCGTTCTCTCCCGTGTGATACCAACCTGGAAAACATACGTCACGTTTCGTTCATTAGAAATTTCATAAATTAGAGTGTTAATTATGACAGAAGAAAGAGTTATTTGCATCTTTCTGCACAATTGCTAGTGGAACCAACCCTGTGAGAAATGTGTGGCATTTCCATGCAAATACTGCCACATACGCAAACACACATGCTTTGCTCTAATTAGCAAACATATTTGAATTTCTGGAAATAAATTAGGTTGTATTTGAACAATTATAAAGACCACGGCGCTTTGTATTTCGTTTTTATAACCATGCTGAATCGAAGCTGCTAAAACTCCTATTTTCAAAACCACATCAGAACAAAGGATGAGCGAGATTTACGGCGTTTATTGACATGACATCCCTATCGCTGTATTTCATTTTCAACCTCATGGTGATTCTATCCCATTGAGTTAGTAAACAGTAACACAGTCAATTAGATATCAAATACATCGGTTTTAATATAATCACAAGATATTTGTAGTTTTTATACTTTGGGGGGCAAAACTTTTAATTTCTGTTGAATGTGGTGAAAGTCAAAGAAAGTAATTTTGCTGTTTACTTACAGGAGGCAAGAACCGCCAAGGCTACCAAGATGAGTGTCTTCAGAAACGCCATGACTTTTAGCTGTCGTGGATTCTGATGTTCAGGTGTTGTTCACAAGCGAAATGATCTCGTGCTTCTGGTGCAAGTATACCTTGCGTGTAGTTAACTATGTTCGGTGAGGTAAATGCAGTTACTTAAATACCTAACTAACGTATTCATCCTACCTCATAAATCCACGAACGACTGCCAGAACCATTCCTATTGGTGGATTTACAGGATGGTAAAAATTGGATGGTACATCATGAATGTGGCAGATTGGCATGAGAAATACGTACCTGCTTGTCAGCTGGCCTATAGAGGATACATGCTTACAAAGCATACATTTTGAATGGCGATTGCTGTATTTAATCGTCTCCTGTGAAATACAGCTAAATTTTCCATACCTGTGAAGCTTCCATCGCATGCTAGACTAATTGCAAATGGTCCAAGTAATAGTGTTGTATAGAGATGTCATTCTGCCCCACCGTACGCA
>VJOZ01066638.1:4854-15110 GCA_009801055.1 Stichopus horrens
TCTTCCACGATTCTCATTCCCCTAGTCAAAAATCCTGGGGGATGTACTGCAATAAAAGAGGTACCATATTTCCATATCAGAATGTCATTTGGCCTCCTTCCAATCTCCCCACTTAAATCAACCCTTGTAATGCATTAGAGCCACAATAAAAGTTAAGCCTCAGAATGTGGGCAACGTGGTCCAAAGCTCTAAATTTTGTCAAAACTTTTCCTGCTCCCACAAAAATACTGACAACCCCCACATGTCTTTGCCTCTGGACCAGGTCTGAGGTCTCATTAATACCTTCATCTCTTGCTCTGTGGTTACTTCTAGGATCCTGACACACCAACACTCTCTTGCACATACAGACCCATGACAATCAATCGGTCTTGTTTTTAAGCGATGAACTTCGCAGTGGCCAAGGTCAATCTAGTGAGTGTTTCCAAAACACATTAACACCGGGACTGAGATGCGGCTGGTAGTATCACTGCGATTTAAGAACAATACACAATAGAAATGGAAACATACTGAAGGAGTCTGCCAAGGTTGGGAATACTTTTGCAGTAGACTAATTAATTCAGGCCTCGAAGTACCAGGAGAGGGAAAAGAAAAAATAAAGGTGAAATTTCTTGGATTTCAAGTCCTTTTACATAATGCCATACCAACCTAGTTTAAAAGAAAGAGCAACTGTACATCATTTTCGAAAGAGCATCTTCAGTTTTGATTCTTGAAACTCAGTTGAAGTCCAAGCATGCAACTAAACACTACTGACAAGTCTGTGACAAGTCTAGCCATTTCTGTCAATGCTGAAAATCTAGATTCTGATGATGATGATGATGACGATGTACTTCCCTTCCCAAATTTTTGATCCAGTTAAAAAATGACTAGAAAAAACATCACACAATGAAAAATGTCCCTTCTTTTACAAATACGGTAGACTTGGATTGGAGGTTTGGCGTTAATGCACGAATCCGTTGGAAATGAATCTTTGTGAAAAGCCAACAAAGATCCAAGCATTCCCCGAGATACAGGCAGGGACAGGGGCTTTGATTTGGAATTGGGTAAGCCTCAGAAATCTAACCCAATCATCATCTCAGAATGAGTTTTTGCTACCCATTGTAATAAGGATAGCAACCAGAGAGTAATGAGGCAGGCTCAAGTGCAAGCAGCTCCTGGCCTCTCAGAGCCCATGTACAAGCTGTATGCTCTCAAGCATGTGGGACATGTAGGCTGCACAATGAGAAGCAGTGTGAAAGCTTTGTGGACCTAAGATGATCTTAGTCTAGATTTGTGAGGCTTCCCTTACTTCATCCCTCCTTTGTTGATTAGAAAGCAATTTTGAGAAACAGAGGTTACTTTCTAAATGATAATCATTGATGTGAAGGTGTCTGATGTGAGCAATCAATAGTGATGCATTAGTTTATTGAAGTTAGTGGAAAAATACCTGCACAAGATAACAGTTTTCTTTCAATTCAACTGGCATCAGAAACACTCCCAAACTGTCAATCTTTGTTCTTTGCACTTTGTTTGTATGTTATTGTCTTACATTACAACCCTGCCAATCGTTTCAAAGCAATGTTCTGCCGCCTGCATGGATACATAGAATTTTCAACTAAATATGCATGACTAAAGATTGTAGTATAAACCCTGCTTGTGTTTGAACTAAAAAATTGAATCAGGATGGCTATTAGAAAGATTTCAGTTCCTTGGCAAAAATTTGAAGGCAATTACCTTACTGTATCTGAACAATGGTCTGCATGACATTACATCCTTAGTTACGATTTACGACTTGCGATAACAGAAAAACTTTTTACGATATGATTGCATGACTTAAACATGTGAGACTATTAGACTAGTACTTACAATTTGCTTTTACTTACTTTAGAAACAAGTATGCTTTTAACAGGCACACAAATTTGCAGATAAGCATTCACACAGAAAATTGCAAAGTCAGAGACTAAAGAAAGAAAAACAAATTCCAAATTAGCTTCTTTGGTAAACTAGTTGTGTGCATTTCTTATCTTGAGTTGTCTCCCTCAGTCCTAAAGCCGGAGATGCGACTTTTAATAAATGGCTGGAGACAACCTCATCATTCTTATCCCAACATTCAGTTTTGTATCTATTTGTTATCACAGCTCAGCCTCTTAAACACCGACATGACTTCATGAACATTCTTCCTCCGGTTTTATGTGATTTTAATCACGGGATTAAAGTCAGCCGAGTGTTTTCTTATCAAGAGCTCTCTCGATGCAATTCGAGTTTTCCACCGAGGCTGAGACGGGTAGTCAGTGAAGCTTGAGCTGTTGAATTTCTCCTGCAGGAGAGGAGTGGAGGTCTGTTTGATGTGACTAGCAGTGACGAGTCTCACTGTCGATGCTGCTAAGGTGTTTCAATTTCCTTTCTAACAAAGTCCGATGAGATTTTAAATCATTTTACATGCAGACAGGAAATTCAGGAATTGCTCACTCAGATTACTGTTATTGCTTGTCGGCAGGATGGAGTAAAACATTTTAGACTGCTTGACCAGATATAGTGTATGTCAGCCAGAAATGAAATGGGGAAACCCTGCAATGATGAATAGACAGATGTGTCAAATCAATGCCAGGCATTCTTGTTGATTTCCTTGTGATGAGCATTCTTTTAAAAAAAAAAAAAAACATGATCCTTGGAAGGATGGGGGGGGGAACTGTTTGATAGCAAAAAAGGTTTCCCTCACCGCTGCATGCCAACACCCCGCTCTACAACAAACTCCCACTGTAGGAGACAGAGCATCTGCTGAGTAATTAGGAGGCTGGAAGGGTTGAATAACAGGCATGGGAGGTAGGCCTTCTTGGTTCCGCTGACAATGAAGCATGCAGTGGTAGAGAGACTTTCATCAATTACGCAAAAACAAATCACACAAGGATATTAAGGTAATGGTAGATATAAGTGATATGGGTATCCATATTCCAGAAAAAGGTTGGTAACCTGCACGATGCAAAATTGTCCTATACCACAGTGTTCCACTGATGAACAGCCATTGCATAAAGAGTACATTACTACAAAGGTAAACTTTACTCTCCCTCATGAAAAATGTTATTTCAAAACCTGACTTTTCCTAAGTAGAGAAGGATGTATATACTTTTACCTATGGCTGCAAAGAAACGCTGCTCCCTGAAATAATCTGTTGTTAAAACTCAACATCATTTGTCAATGACTGACTTTACAGAGTCAGATATGATGTGCGCATAAATGTTCCATATTTGTTTTCGATTAAAATGACAACAGTTTATGGCTGCTTCTGGCTGCTTCATGCAACAGATTTAAACATTAAAAAGTTCCTAATCATGATTTAAAACTCCACAGTGTGATCATTTTTGGGTCGTTTCAGCCAACAAGGGACAGTTGACGAATGACAATGCCAGCAACTGCATGACTGGCAGATATAAAACAATGTTTCACGAGGTAAAATGCATGTCAAAGGCTAACTTTGAAATAATTTCACATGGGGATGCAGCCACAACTAACATGTACCATGCTTTTAAACCCTCCAGGGGTATTCAACTTCCAGAGCATGAAGTATGCCTTGATTTACAGGGAACAAATCCATTTGACATGTGATGACAGCCAAATGACTAAAGCCTGGGCACTGCAGCAGCAGTCGGAAAATTTGTCCAGCTAAATTTTGAAATATTAATGATGACTTAACTAACATCATCAATCATTTAAAATTCTTATCAACCCTCTTGGTGGTGAAATTCCAGCAAAGAAAAAAAAATTCTTGCAAAAAATAAAAATTTGTGGGATGCCTGGAATGACTTGAAGGAGGGAAACAACGGCCGCCGGGAATTAGCAAAATTGCAAGCTTCGGGGCAAAACGCAAAGCTGTCGTCGACCTGACAGAAACATAGCTGACATTCCACGTTTATCTGATTATCGAAAGTGAAAAAATTCTGTGGGGGCAGCAGCTCGACGGCTATGAACTAAAACACATGACGCAGTGACGCACACCGTGTGGAAGGGAGGTCAAGAAACTCCGCTGCAGAAGAGACCATACTGGACCAGTTGGAACTAAACTCGTGTTTTGTTTTACATATCATGAAAACATCACCCGCGACAGCTGTTAGCATTAATTCATGTTACTAATTATTACAAGTACTTCATTCTTCCTTTTGCTACACAGACTGTAATCACTGATGTGCGCATGGGGCTTCTAGCTCTCAAAACTAACCTGGATGTATTTATCTCAAACCTCTTGAGCGGTGAGGAAGCCTTGCCTCCGATAAACGTCGTAAAAATGTTGAGACTGATGGTTCAACCCCACATGTGAAACATTTACAGTGGTGAAAATTCCAGTCCATAACGCTTTCTTTCTTTTGCAGAGGAGGCGTGTACATTGGCAAGATGTAAGGTTACAGTTTCATGATTTACTTAAACAATATTCAATTATACCAAATGCAACCAAGCCAGTCACATTTTCCACTGGGTCATTTCGTTATGAGCTTCACCGACTGACCTAGAGCTTACAGAGTGAAAATGATATCAATGTAGTCTTACATAATGAACATATCCAGCTAAACAGCTGTAACAAGGTGCTGAACAACGGTCACCCCTCTGCACACTAGACCCATGTACCAGCTTCCACAATCATGCAGAGTTACAATAGCTGCCATGAAGGCGCTGGTTGCACTCAGGTCACTAACGGGCATGCCAATTACCACCTGGGTGGAAGGATAACATTTTCGGGTAAATCCATTGCCCAATTAACAACGTATATTCGAATTTACAACCACTGGATTGTGAGTCTGGTACTTTAGCCAATGGAGTACCACACTCTCAAAGTAACTAAATAAGCCCACATGTGGTAGGGGACAATGTTTCGAATAACCCCTTTTCTTTTCGGTGTGTCCTGCAATAGGCTGCAAAATACTGTACCAGGAATTAAATTCTCACAATGATAGCAAGCATCACTGCACAAAGCCATACTGTCAAAACGGAAACACCTTCCAACCAGTGACCTACTTTCTGCAACTGACACTTGGGAAATGCCATCCACCGAGCACATTTCAAAAATTAAAAGAAACGAGCGCATTTTAAAACTTAAAATGAAGTAAAACAATGAAATTCCCCAGAATACTAAACTTAGTCCACACTATTCTTTGAAATGAAAAAAGTAACGATATTTAAACATTGCAGCTTGGCAACTCTTGTGGCAAAAACATACGCCTGGCCACTTAAGATCAGCTAGATCGACAGGAGGCACCATGAATGCTCAGCTTTCACATTAATGACATCTCTGAACATTTACCGATGTTTCAAAGTGCTCATTTCCCCCCTTACCAGAAACTGTTTAGCTGTAAGAACATTTCACATTAGGAGGTTCAATTGAGATGTTGCTGGTGATCATCATGCGCATGTCTAAACTGCTGCCTTTGTGAAAGCTAATTGACAGTTCACGTAACAGAGGTGTTAATTAAATCTAGACGTCCTTTTTTTTTCCCTTCTGTCAGACATCCCCCCTACCCCGTGACACATGACAATGTTTATTTTCAGACCACATTTGACAGTCCTCTAATTGTGCTGCACAGCCGTTGGGTCTACGTGCCCACATACCATTTAATACAATCTTTACAGAAAGCATTCTGCAAAAACCTTTGGAAGCAAACCACGAGGGGTACAAAGTGACATTAATAGCCTACAGGCCTTATCGCAGATATGATCAGCGAAATGTTGTCGATGGGAACGAGAGCGTAAATCATGTGGTTCACAGACGAAAGGGATGCACGCACAAGGAGACGTCTAAAGGTTCCTGTACATTGTGCTGTGAAATCACATTCCTTCATCATAGAATATTCTGCAAGAAGACAAAGGGGTAATTTATTACCCTATCTGTAAAATTAATCTCTTGTCTGATACCCTCAGAATGCATGCACTAGAACAAAAGATGAACCCAGTTCCCATCAACTGGGGTGGGAACCAGTGAAATGCTGTAAACAATGCAATGTGCCCGCACTCAGTGCACAACATTGTCACAAATGAAATTGCCATACCCGAACTTGTCTTTGTAAATAGCATACGTCGATGCCGACGAAATGACATCTAAAAGGTAAGAGCAGAAAATTAACGTATGAAATCAGAAAAGACGGCCGAAAGCCAGGGAGCGGTACGGCCGCGTCGTGACAACAAGCATGCTAAGGCACCGGTAGAATCCTGATGCCGGCGAGAAGCGAAACATTCCTCCAGGCTGCTCGACCACATGAAAGGATGGGTCATGCTGACAAAGTTTAAATTAGACAGGGCGTCTAATGAATATTCATCATCAATAAAACATATCTTGCTCCATGGGTTTCTTTACCCAAAGCCCGTACCCAGCCCTCTCCAGAGTTTGCATCATCTGCTGCTTCACATGGACAAATTGCAGCGCAGCTTCCTTGGCGACACCATATGATGGAATGGGTCCATTACTCGGGGGGACGATGCTCGGGAGTTGGCCGTATAACTCCTTGAAATGAGCATAGAGGGAACTCTTGCAGATTCGGGAGGGATAGCCATTTTCGCTCTTCCCTGTCGTGGTGTTGGTCACTTCCAGTCCTTCCTCCCCCAACATCCAGTTGACGCTGAAGTTGGGTGCTTTGCCTGGCTGTCTGCTCTCTGTGTTACTGATGCCACTCAGGAGTGGTTTGTTTAGCATGTACGGAGGAGAGATGTTCTGGACACCGACCAGTCTCATATGAACCGCCCTCAAGAGATGACTGGCGTGGTAGAGGGAACCGAGGACGATGCTGCTCAGGTAGACGGGCTGTATGAAGTGAGACAGCAGGGCACCCTGGATGCCTAAAATATTCCATCTGAAAAAATAAGGAGAAAAGAGGACTGAAACATCACATAATGCATGGCAAATACAGTGGTCACTGATTAAAGAGGGATATGATGATAGGCAGAAGGTGCATCAATGATGAACAATACCCACAACAAGAATGCAGAATGTCAACGTGCTGGACATTACATCAACAGTGTTTACAGGTTGACAAACACTTACAGTGTACCACAGAACTGGAAAGCTGGTGAATGCTGCCCCTGTTATCTTTATGACATAATCAGTCAACAAATACTTTTCCCCATTTGTGAAACTGAGCAGACCTCTGCTCTTGATGTTCCCTACCACACCTTCACTGACCCATTCTTGACACTGCCATTAAATAGAAACACATAAACGAGCCTAAGTTGCTTCCTACTGAGGGTAATCGAGACCTAGGTGTTGATACCTCTTGTGGTTTCATTTCTATCTCTGTTGATCTCAGTTACAGAAGCATTGCAGATTCACAGCAGACGCCTCTGTGTGGCTGCAGTACAGTACCTCTTTGTGTACAGCATTTAGCGACTACTGTAAAAACCGCATGGCTCCATGGTCTCGTGGCTACGTGATGCAATTAAGGAATCTTCTCGCAGACAAAGTTTTGGATGTAATAGCATCCTCAGCATGCCAGCTGCCATGGTGATGCAGTGTACATCATACATCCAACATGTATACTTTAACCCATTCTACTAGAGCTGCACTATTACCACTTGGCTATCATATAAATATATAGTGTACTGTTATCCCTGAGGCTCAGGGCAATTAAAATCAAGAATTTGTAATGGTTGATGAACTGTTTATTTCATATTGAATTACCACACTAAGAGAGTAAAAACATACTACACTGTATCTCTCTTTGTAGGTCACACTGTTGTACTGCATCATTGCCATAGATAGAGTGGATGCAGGCCGTAAGCTGTACCACGACTAACAGAACTGAGAGAGAGGGGTGTTAAAGACATCAGGAAAAAAAATAAAAAAATAAACATATTTAAATGTGCAAATACTTGAAAAGTTTGTGAGATACACTACTGTGATTAATTACACAGCATTGCATATTTTTGCCATTTGGAGTTATTCTGTACAAACTCACCCCGCTTTGTAGGTTTAACTACCATAATGGAATGAAGCCTGTATAGGGATGCAATTCAACAAGGCCATAGTCAAGTGGTGCAATTTAGGTCAATAGGTATTTGCGTGTGTGGGGGGAGGGGGCAGTAAGCATGATGGAAGAAATTAAAACTACTTCATGAAAGCCACCCTCGAACTCAGGTGAGTAGACATCAGAAGGGAAACAAACTGAACAGCTTCTACAGAATAGGATTACCAGTTGTCTATTTTAAGCCAATTTGAGGTTTTAGCCCACTACTGTATCACAGATTTTCATTTAGATGGAATACGAGTTGTACATGTAATTGCCTCGTCATATGCCTTTGCTCTATGTCGGTGTTTCAAGGGAGAGAACGTAGGAAGAAACAGCAACAAAATCTGAAAAGCAACTACAGGTATGCATTCATCTTCCAGATATTTGAATATATGCAAGTTGTCTTGACGATTTTGTTGGCCCTACAAAATTCAGACTCTCCAAGAAAGCCTCACCATCAAAGACCATTACGTAAAATCAAACAGACCAATGGGGATGGATATGAATATTCATCATCATATATGCAAAAATGGGGCTTAAACTATACTTTCTGTAGTGGCTAGAACATACATACTCTGCAGAATTTGACTTTCAGTGGCAAAATATGACAAATTTTGAACTCATATTCCAACTTTTAAGAACTATAGTAAAGTGTGCTTTAATATATTTACAATCCAGTTTTCAATGCACCATATATACCATGACACATGATGCCTTCATTGAGAGCAGATAGGTAAGAGACAAGTGAAGAGAATGTTTAGACCAATATAATTAACTGTGCTTTCGCATTGCGACAATGTTCCACAAAACTCTTTTCTTTTTTTTTCCAGTTTTCATTTAAAATTATTATGAAAGTATTTTGGTTCAAAGTTACAGACAATTTCAAACTTTGAATCAACTATCATGAACACACACACACCAGCACATGTATATACACTAAGTAACACACAGCACGATGTGACCAGCACATCACCTGGAGTCAGGTAATTCAAAGGGTCAACCCCATCTTGGAAGTCTGACCCCAAAAATTCACTGTTTCTCCTTTTCAGTTTTCGAGCAAAATATCACGATTTATATTTATTATTTATAAACAAATAATCCATGAATAAAGTCATGCGATTTTCAACAACTTTTGCACATGCATGAACACATACTCTACACCAATACCACCGTATTACCACATGAAGAGCGTTGCTTCAACTGCAGTCAGGTAACACAGTTTCTGGTGGGTCATTCTATCAGTACCTGAGAATTCCAGTTTCTTTTTTTTTTTGTTTCTCTAATCAACATGGCATACAAAATCCCTTTACACAGCCGCTTGGGTTGAGCCATAGAGTAGACTTTAGCGAGTTATATCATTACTGGCCATTAACTTGTATATAGCAGGGAAAGATAGATCTCTGACATTTTTATGGGTATCCACTTACCAAACAATGGCAGCCATAAATAAGAATTTTTGGAGACGAAAGTTTTAAGTAAGCGGAGAGAGATTAAAGTTGATCAGTGATCGTAAACTACTCCGTAGCAAATCAATCAAACCACGGTCTAAGACGGTCTAGGACGGTCAGAATGAGATGGTAGATGGAGTCATCCTGCCGGTGGACAAAACCCGAGCAGACTCAGTTTCTACATCATCCAGAACCAGACTCCGATTACTGTGACCGAGGCTGAGATGGGGCTGTACGTATACGTGTCTTGGGGAATGATCTTATCCACATTCGAACATCGATCGTGAGTAGTTGGTCAGACCTGGATCTAATCTACTGCGAGAGTGATGGATCAGATTTTACGCAGGAATTCCAGTAAAGACCACAAAATTCCGACCACATTGCAAGGAAGCTTATCACAAAATTATCTTTCAAAATTTAATTCTTCTTAAAGTTGTCTTTTTCTGTAAGTCTACAAAATATTTAAACACAGCAATGAGGACACATGGACAAACCTGAACATGGAACCGAGAAATATTGCGGATAGGATGGGAAGGATGCAGGGTCTCAATTCTCTATCTCTAGCGGCACTTCTAAAATTAGCTTTTGGCCTAATGTCAGAAACAGCTGTATAATTGTCTTTACAGCATTTCCTTCTTTGTTCGATTTTGAACTTGCAGCAGAGAAAAGAACATACAGTATGAGTTATGTTTGTCGGGATCACGTAATGTGACATACCCATTAGATAATCCGACAACGAAGAGCCCACACTGTTACCTGTCCGCATAGATGTACAGTGAGTGACTATGCTTTCAGGATTACCTTTCCTTGGTTGGCATGAACCTAAAGCAAGCCTCAAAAAGCAGCAATG
>VJOZ01066737.1:0-10787 GCA_009801055.1 Stichopus horrens
AGTTTCCAGTTGGTAGCAAAAGGGGGTAACTCGAACTGATAAAATCGCGAGGACCACGCATGGGAACTGAATGGGAGTTTTATTATTAGGGTCACATTTACTTACTCTTAAACATATCAAAGCTAAATTTCTGGCTGGACTATCCTTTTAATGCTTTCTGATGCCCCACGTGGTCCTTTCTTTTTGATTCGCTTGATGTGTTTTCTTTTCACTTCACTTGGACATTTTCTTCTGACCTCACCTGATGCTTTCTGCATGCACCCCAACTATTGGTCGGTGTAAAGACGGTGTGGCTGTGTGAACTCTTTGTTGGAGGTTCGCGATTTTGTGAGTTCGCTGCCTGTATGTCGCTGGAGGTGTGAAAGTTATAAACATGAAGACATTATTCTGTTTGCAGCACATTGTGTACAACCTTCATCTTTGAGATTAGGAAATGAGAAGGATGGGGTAAAGTCTTGGGAGGAAATGAGTTTGGTAGCTTCATCACTTTTGAAATAATTCCATGACATGTTATCCTTCATTCTCTTTTCCAGTGATTTGAAGCTTATGTATATTCTTTGAGGAATGGAACATTCTATGACTCATTTTTGCACAGAACTGTTGGATAATTCTCTTTTTAATTTTGGACTTAATAGATATGTGCTCAAATGTGCAAACGCCTCAAATCTCTTCTTTGGTAATTTTGTATGTTCATTGATACTTGAGTTAACATGCCGGTCCACAACCCAATCTTTATCTTTTGTCACAGGGTTCACAAGGTGCCAACACCACAGTCGTAAGTACGGCCATCCTAGAGCAGATAGGGAGCAGCGAGGTGGTCTACGGCTCGGACATCCAGCAGGTCTCCAGCTACATGGCCAATTCCATTTCAGGTTTTGAAGAAAGCCTGCAGAATGTGGACGAAGACTCCAGAACAAAGGAGACTCACACAGTCTCACAGGTATGAGGAACAAAAGTAGGAAAAATTTAGGATTTCAGGAAACCATAAAACCAGACAAAAAGTGTCAATGATTGCTGACTCTTGCAGCAAAGTGTTGTTAATGTTCACATGGAGTTCAGTTCTTGATAAAAGGTGACACTTGCAGAGATATAGTCATTATCACATTTCCCATTTGGTTTTGGTTATAATTCTGGGTTATTTATTTTCCATGCCATGTTCCTTTACTTTACACTGGCAGCTGACCTGTCTAACCCATATGAAGTGGTCAAAGACCCTGAAATTGTTCGAACACTCACTGCACACTACCTTCTGCACACAATGGTCAGATGAAGGCCACACTGTCAGCAAAAGTGATTGAGAGATGCCCAGAATATAGATATGTTCCCCTAATGATGCCCTCAAATTTTGGACCATAATGATTCTGACAGAAATTACTTCGACATCATGTTATCAGTTTCAATTTATCTAATGTTGGGTTCATGTCATTACTTTCACATTATGTAATGTTGGGTTTTCAAAAATAAATTGATTGCAACATTACTCCCTCTCTAGAATTACCTTGAAATCACAAGTGCCATTTTGGACAATAGCAACGTAGACTCTTGGAGGGACCTGACTGTGAGCAGTCAGACTGAGTCTGCCTCTAACATCCTCTCCTCTCTGGAGGAGTCGGCCCTTTTGCTCGCAGAGACCATCGAAGTCACCAGTGCAGAGGAGCAGATGACCGTCACGCTGGAGGAGAGCAACGTTGGTGAGTGGAAATGACTGACTGATGTATCCTCTGGAGATTGAATTCCAATCAGAAAGAGGGAATTAGGATGCCCAGAAATAGTTTCTCTCGGGTAGTAAACCCTTGAAATCCTGATAGATAACCCACTAGCCAGATTTTTGGCACATGTCTCCTGCTAAAATGACCTCTGACATTAGAGAACAAAAACTGCTTACTTCCAGGTATTTTATTTGATGATAAGGTCATTTTAAAGTACAGGAAGTCTTGCGCTAAAAGTAAAATCAGTGCGCACAGTCGTGAGTTGCACTATATACGCTCTCAGTATCTCACTGTGATAATTCTGTTGGACTCTGGTCAAGGAAGAGGCGCCTATTTCATGTCACAATAGATTTTGGGGGATTTTATGTGATAGGATAAGGATTTCCCACGGACAATACACTCTATCAAATGCTTCGCTCTCCTAACTGAGTACTGTAGGAAAGGCTATCATGTGCATCTGGAAGTGGACTGACATGTGGGACTCTGTATGATTTTTGTAACAGAGTGTGCTTGCTCCTTGGGACTATGATAGCTTGATAATGTAATTGGTTGTACATGCCCAGCTTACTGTGATAGCTTTACTGCATGTACAACAATTTGTGTATTGTGAATATCATTGTAATAGTAACCCCTGGAGTTGTTAGTAGTTGGTTGCTGTTGTTAGCAGTGGACTTTTGAATCACCATTTATTGAAATGTGCAGGAGAAAAAATTGACTCGATTAATGTGAAAGAAATGTAGTGTCTTGTCTAAGATGTAAATGTACACATGTTCTTAGATTGTTGTACATAGCACCACTTTTCTCATCAAACTGAAGAGAAAAGGAGCGACTAAGGAATAAGTGTTTGAATGAATTCTTTGCTCCTTTCTGATTGGTTTGTAGTGATGTCAATCATGGTCCAGGACAGTTCTCACGGTAGCCCAGTGGATGCCACCTTTCCGTCGAAGCACACGATCTCGTCCCCCAAGTGGAGCAACATTGAAGATCACATCATCATTCCCAGGGAGAACTTTGACCTTGAGGAAAGCGGTAAGAGAAATTTGGAATACATTCAAGTGGGATGCCTTTATCTGATTGTAAGAAATTTAAAAACAAAGCAAGTGTCGAATGGTATCATTTCAACTTTGTCGGATAAAGGAATGTTGCAATATAGAGGGAAGAAGAGAGACAGAGAATTTGCTCTGATGACCTCATGTGTTTACTCATTGATAAAACTTAAGAAAGCTTGAAAGGCCCTTATATTTTCAGAAATAATAATTCAGAATTTACTTCCCATAAACAATTATCAAAGGAAAATTCTTCAAATGTTGATTTGTATAATTTATCATAGCAACAGGTTTGACTTAGCCTACCTCAACCTTGAAATGTCTCTATGTTCTGCATTTCCTCTGTTTAGTCTACCAGTCAAAGACTCGAAGAAGTGTTAACATCTACGTAATGAAAAGTTTCATAGTGTGGCAGAATCATGTTCTGTTTTGCATCTTATCAATAGTAGACCATCACCCCTTCCAGCTCTGACTTCATTCTTTTTTTTCCCCAATTTACAGGTAAATCCACGGCTGTCTTTCTAGCGTATGAAAACATCCAGGACTTTCTGGGCCACTATCCTCCAAAACCTTTGTCGCCCTCTCCGACTACCTTTGTGAATTCTAGAATAATGTCTGCTTCGCTAGACAGACCCTCGACACAGCTCAAGATGCCTGTGACGATTAGTTTTGCACACATCAAGGTCAGTGATCCCTTGACATGAGCATATTGGTATCAATCCATGTTGAATGAGCAACATTCACACCTGTTCACATTAAAACTGGTTTTTTTTTGTAAGGGGNNAAGGGGGGGGGTGGTGGGCAGGGAAGCAGTTTATGATACTAGCTTCATGGTTATCTGTGTTAGGTTACATTTCATAGGTTGGAACCTATCTCTCCCATCTCCCTGTAAGTCAGAAATAGTTTCATGTACTATTGTATGACTTAACTGTTTGCCTCTTGGACTACTAGACTAGCAACGTTTCAACTCAAGAAATGAACCACTTAACTCACTGTGAAAATATGGCTGATATTCGTACGCCTGGAAAGAACACAATTCCTGTAAAGCCAGTGACCGCTGAAGTTTAGCTGTGTCATTCCTCGGCTTGTCAATGACAGTTACAAAGCATAACAAATTTTTTCAATATTCTATTGATACTCGACAATAATGAAGTGATTAATAGTAGAAACGACTACTAAAGTTTAAATGGTTTCCTTGATCAAAAGTTTGTTCTCTCTAAGGCCTGTTGCCAGTCATCTATCACTTACCATAGTTTTGCAAAATTTTATACTTGGGGGACTCAAAAAGACTAGTTTTAAAATTTGAGAATGATAATTATCACATTGTGCTCTCTCTTTCCTCAGGCTGCCTTGACAGTCATGCACCGAACAACTTCTTCTTTTTCCCCCTCTCTGCTGAATTCTTTTTCTCAGTGAACGCATTTCATTCTGACAACAGCACTTAGTGAAAATGTTTCACGTTGAAATGATCATCAATGTGGAAGTCAGTCTTGTTGAAAATTCTACTGCTTCCTCCCAGGGGGTGGTTTTGTTCTGATGGCAGCTTTAGCTGTTTCATGAATGTATCTGATGCCAAAGATAAACTCTCTCTCAATTTCCAAGAGAAGAGCAAAAAATGCCTTAGGACATCAAAGCCTTATCTTCTGATGATGGACTCATTACTTTCCTAGAAAGACATTACCATTTCTTTTTCCCCCACAGGAAAATGCAACCAATCCATCCTGTTCATTTTGGGATTTTAGAAACAGGTGAGCTTTTCATAAGATTTCAGGAAACTGGCATTTGCCTTAAAATGAGACAACATGACCCGGCAGTCTTTCTCATCAGGGCCAGTCCCATAGCAAAGCAAGGGAGGGGGGATCAAAGGGGCAACCCCGTCTTGTGCATATTCATTTTCCCTATTTTTGTGCAGTAGGCCTACTTTTTATGTTCTGAAAAACATGTGAAGTGCCATTTCTAGCAATGTGGGTGGTATCATCCGCCAGAATTTTCTTGTACACTTTACTTCACCAGGGGTGATGCTTTTCTCCTTGAAAAATTGAAATACAGTGAATATAGTAAATTTATATAAATCAAATAAGTCAATTTTAGTGAAATAAATCAATTTAACTCATGATTTTAGTCATCTTGATGTAAATGAAAAAACTCTACCTATACCCGTAACTGCTGTTAGGTATTGTGATTGGGAGTTGCTCGCATTCTGATTTCATTTTGGTCTGCAGTTCCTACGGAGAGTGGTCGAGCGAGGGTTGCAAGGTAGTGAAATCTAACAGCACCCACACGGTTTGTTCGTGCAATCATCTCACCAACTTTGCTGTACTGATGAACCACCAAGCCGTTGAGGTAGGCACCAGAGAGACTTCATCAAAGTTTGGAAATGTGTTCTGAAAAACTTGTAGAGTGGTGGAATAGGGTGACAATGACTGGGAGAGGGAATAGCAGGAACTGATGAAGCTGGCAAATAAGAAAAAGTCACTCTGTTGGTTGTAATTTTAGGACACTTAACTAATTTGTTAATACATCTTTTGCAGGATGCTGTTTTTAACGTGATTGCTTTCAGGAACTACGTAGTTATTTTGAGAATGTGTCAGAACTTCATTTAGTACTTACATGTTACAAGTACTGGAAAGGTATCTTTGTTGAAACAAATGTAAAACAAAGTATTTACTGTAGATTCTTGAAGAAGAACACTTTATTTCCCACAAAACTGCTTAAATGATTCATAAGGCAGCAAAAATACCTAAACCCCTCTTTGCTGGACCTCATCCGAAGGGAAAAAATTTAAAATCTGCCAGTGATTACATGTATGTATCTATCATTTAGGTAGAAAGTAAAGCCTCTTTTTTTTGTGCATCTTTATTGAACGATCAAGAAGAACACTTGACGTCATTTTCTCCTTGCCTTTCTTGTTTTGTTACAGATCTCCAAGGAGCACACGTTTGTTTTGTCTGTCATCACCTACTTCGGTTTCATGATATCCTGCGTGTGTCTCTTGCTGGCGTTTATTACGTTCTGCATGTTCAAGTGAGTTTCTTCTTTCTCTCTTCATATTCTCACATCGTGCAATGTCCGTCGCACGGTGTTTGAATTGAGTACGGTCGAGAGGATTTTCTGTATTTTTGGAGTTCCTGTTGATCCCCCTGGCTACTCCACAATTGTGCAAATCAGATCTCTTTGAGATGAATTCTGTCTGCCTATTTTTCACCAGTGATGTCCATCACTCAGTGGTTTAATGTCAGTTTGAAGAGGGACGTTTGTCGGCTTGTGGTGGGTTCGGTCCCACAATTATAAAACTAACAAGACCAAAACAGTTCAGGAGAGACCTTTCTCTAGTTGTCTGACTGCATTTTATGACATCCAACCTACACACTGCTCCAAATAAGGAAGGTTAAGCTCCGAGTGGTGTTGACTGCCTGAATGATAAGGCCAGAGACAGTTGGAAGCATTCTCATTATTGCGTTGGTGTAAGGTGTTAAACTTAAAGTTAAACCTGAGGTCCTTAATTATCTTTAGTTTTATTTGTGATAAACAACTGGCATATGTGTGGACCAAAAATAACATAAATTCATTATTCAGTCAGATATTCCTGTCAAGAGGAAGCCTTCTTGTAGCATCCCTTTGTCACTACTGAAAATCTGGCTTGCCCACATTAATATGAATTTTAGTTGGCTTGCCCATATAAATATGAATTTTAGTTTAAGACAACATGCATTTGAGATAACAGTTGAAGTTAGCATCAGAAACCTGTGGGAAAGGAAGCCACTCAAAAACAATAAGTAGATTAAGAGGCATTAATGAAGCTATCAGTTTATACATTTCAAAGTAGGTCTAGACAAATTTCAGTGCTGGTAGCATACTTGATAGTCTTTGCACCTGGGACCAATTGTGTCAGGACCCGGGCATTGAAATAGATACCCCAATCCAAACTTTCATTAATCTATATCGTACGTGTAACATAAATGTTATCTTTTCTGAAGTAGGAACACTGCATTGTCATTCCTATTCATAAGGTAGATGGTGTTATGTCAATTTGCAGAGCAAAATGTATTATGAATTCGCTTAGTGTTGGAACTATCAGCCCGATGGAAGTTTCATTTTCGGGCACCCTACCAACAATGGGTCCCAGAAGCATCCGATTCTGATTTTGGGGCAATGTGCAAACACTATTATTTGTAATCACATGCTGGTGATGGGATGCCTTGAATCAGACAAAAGTCACTTTTATTGGTCCAAACCAAGCATTGTCTGACCTGCTACTGTTTGCATCTTTGCCGGATGTATTACAATCAACACCGAAATGCCTGGTGCCCACCGAAATGCTTCAACTATTGACCCAAGATTAGAAAAGTTCATGACAGGTCATGAACTTCTGGGATTTTGGAAAAAAGTAAACTTTACCTCTAAAAGACAAAGGACAACAAGTTAAGAAAAAACCAAAACAAAATGAGTAACCAATTGCTGAAATTTGAGTGTTGTCAAGGATCCTTGTTTCCTTGAAATTCAAATAAGATTATTTTCTACTTTTATCTGTCAAACAAACATTGATTACTAATTTGTCCAAACAACCTTTGGACCGGCCACCATTACTGGAAGTTTAAATGGGTGGAGCATTCATTAACTAATTAAAGAAGTGATGATAAAATTGATATGGAAGCACCTACCATTGAACTCTTTGGTGCCTCTTCAATGTATCACGTTAAAGTACACGTACCAGTGGGCCTGCCTGTTGCTTTGCAGTGTTTGTCCTTGTTTATGGTTGAATGTTTGTTTGCAGTCAGTAAATTTGATCTTATTCCCACTTTAGAGATTTCAACTAATTTCTTCCTTATTTGCCCCAACAGGTACCTTGTATCCGTACTAGTTTACTGTGATTTACTGTTTCCAACATTCAGGTCTTTTTTTTTTTTTGTAGATGATGAAAAGTTTGCCTGACATCAAATGTATATAGGAGAAGTCATTGCCAGTTCAATTATGGGGGTTGGGAGTCGGGGATTGATGCCAGGGGTGAGGGGTGAGGTATTTGAAATTCTGGGACAGTATTCTGAACTAACAACATTCTAGGTTTGGTTATTCAACATCTTTCTTGTTTTTGTCTTTCTTTCATTCCTCTGTGAACTCGGTTTTACTTTGCATTTACCAGAAGTTATGTTCTTGCAGTGAATGTGTGCATTCGTCACCCTTGGGAAACCATCACATTCCCTGGCAACAGGCTAGGTGTTGAGCAGCTTGGAAGTGTTGTTCATCTGCTAATGTGATGAGATTATATGAGAGAAAAGCTAAAGCATTCTTGCACATTTTAACTTCAGGGTCAATTGACAAGAATTAAAAAAAAGCCAGGAGTGATCGTCTTATCCATTAGTGAATCTCTCAAATCTATGACCGTAAGCCCACCGCCAGTGTCTCATGGCCATTCAGTCAACTAAACAGTCATGTTGGTAAAGTCTGTCAAGAATAAACAGGAGAATGTGAAATGATTTTCTTACTTTAATTCTGACATTTAACCGACAGGAATTTACAGAATGACAGAACGACAATTCACAAGAACCTTTGTCTGACCCTGTTAATAGCAGAGATCATCTTCATGGCTGGCATCAGTCAGGTTGGGGAAGAGGTGAGAATTCTTGGCAACTTTCTCTGATCTTTTGGCTTTTCCTTTGTCAATGACGAGTTATACTGAAAGAGAGAGTTATCTGGTCTTACCATTAGATAGTAAGAAGTACCTCTGGACTTAGACCTAAAAGAAGAAATCCTGGTTTCTGCCATAACCTTTGCAGCTTCAAATCTTTATTGTGTACCACAGAGGTGACTGCTACCTTATAGCATCTATCTGTGCTTGTTGCAAGGCCTAAATGTGCTTCTAGTAGCAACTGAATATTTGTACCTTAGCCTGCACTCCATGTACAGAGATTATGGTTAGACCTAGCCTACTTTGCATGAAGTTAGCCACAACAGCTCATGTTGAATATGTCTACCTTGAAATGTAGTAGCATATGTTCCCTGCACTCAAGCCTTGATATACCTCTGCAGGTGTACCTGCGTGCTTGGCGTGCACTTAGCCTGAACTTAGTATGCCATGGGGACAGCTGAAATTATCATTCTTTGTCTTCACTTTAGCCTGCACTGCACACCCATCAGATTAACAATGACCGTAGTCCTGTTCGTGTCATCTGCTTGAAAGAAAGTTGCATCTGTTGACCATACAGACCTTTCATTGATATGAGAAAAGAATGAAGTAGTTATTTCACCACGATGCTCTTGGAATGTGTAAAATTATTTTGTGATATTAGCTATTAATTGTAAGTTCATAACCATTTTCATTTTTCTGTGTTTTCTAGCTCGTGTGCAGCATCATAGCGATGTTCCTTCACTATTTCTTTCTGTCGGCCTTCGCCTGGATGTGTCTGGAGGGGATTCAACTCTACGTCATGTTGGTGGAAGTCTTCGAAGCGGAGAGCTCTCGTCGGAAGTACTACTATCCTTTCGGCTATGGTGAGCATTGTTTGGGTCGGATTGTGCTGAGTTCTAAAAGCTGTACCAAAACTTTTGATCAAGCAACATAAGCAATGCAGACACTTGCCTATCTTAAAGGATAATGTGGTCCATGATTGTACATTGGAAAATAGAAAACATTGTCTGATGTTCTTGAAGTAATATATTAGTAAGCATTTCTCTTTCTTTTGTCACAATGTTTCATGACATTTTCATTTTGTGACATGGTTGGTTACGGCACAACAGATATCTGTTTTGTCAAAACATTTAATGCCAGTTCATGTAATTCCAGGAGCTTACAGCTAGCTGCAGCATAATGAAACTAAACTTTCAAAGCTCTCTACTCTCATCTTGTTACGACTTTTGTCATCATAATGTCGGCAAAACTCATTATATTGTCTTTTCTTAGTTTTTAATAGTAATTTTGGATTGGAAGTCACAATATTGTCTGTTTGGAATATTGCTAGGGCCTCTTGTTTCTATTGGAAATGCAATTCTCTGATCTTGTTCAATCACATAGATTGTGTATGTTCTTTCCAAAATGTTTCACTTTCTTCCCAGTTCAAACATTCATGTGTATCCTCCTTAAAACTGTGACATTCCTCTCTTTGTAATCCCAGGTTTCCCAGCTGTGGTGGTGGCGGTTTCTGCGGCTCTCAATTTCAAAGGTTACGGCACAGAAACGTAGTAAGTTTGCAGTCTGGGGTATCGTGACTTTCGTCTCATGGCCTCGTGGGGATCCATGAGACCCTGGCATCAAGATGATAGTGACGAACATTTCTTTATCTGTATCAGTCACGCTGACGGAAGATTGGTTATCTTGGTGATTTGGTGTCATCCAGTATCGTTATCCAGGCATTGATTGAAAGGAGATAGGGTTGCACAAATAAAGGAAGTGCATGTGTGTATGCTTTCCAAGATTTTTAGATATTAATTGCTGGGTTTCCATTGTCAGTCAACGTGAAAGACAAGTTCCCAAAGTAACAAAGATAAAAAAGATATGGTGCAAAGTTTGTGATAGGTCCATGTGATGAGTCTCATTTGTTTGCACTGTGAGCTCAAATAATTCTGCACAGCAAATTGTTGGAACAGTTTCATGAAATATTCATGTAAGACTTGTGCCTGTGGCCATGTCATGGACGTGTTAATAAGCTGAAACACTTTGCGGATTGAGACTATCACCAGATGGCTACAGAGTCAGACTTTTCAGTTTGTTTGTGATAGCATTATTAAGCAAGGATACAAGTCCAGAACATGTATCTTGTAATTTGCTTCAAATTTGATGGCGCACTTCATTTACAGGCCTCTTGTATAGAAATAAAAGAAAACAACTTAACAGAGCAACATAGTTTGAATTTCCTGCGGTCTGCTTGAAGCCCTGATATAGTTACATGTGCAACTGAATAACAAATTTATGAAATAGGGCTGGTCTGGAGTGGCAAGGTCTGCAAGGGTTGAATTACTGACCATTTGTAACAAGTTTTATGTGAACACTTCCACTAAACGTTCATGTCAGCATGTAACACAGTGACACCAGCATATA
>VJOZ01066768.1:0-10950 GCA_009801055.1 Stichopus horrens
GGAGAAGCTCTACTCATCCAGACGGTGACGCCTCTGGAACCGCTACTTCAGGAAGTGCAGCACACGGTCGTTGCCGTGCCGGGGATGCCGAGGATACTCGCTAAGTTTGCACTCTGGGCAGAGAGCGTTCAGGTTAGCCATCGTTAATAGCCATGAAATTGTCTTCAATATCCTATGCAAGGTGACATTGAGTGACTTTTGAATGATCATCTTACTAGTGGCATGCTTCCATCACTCATCCTCTTATCTCTCACACACTACGCCACAGTCACGTTAATTTGAGGTCTCCCTCTCTTATAAGGTACAGAGACGTATCCAGGAGTTTCTTTAGGTTGGCCACTAGATGCCTGAGTTGAGGGACAATGTCTCCCATCTGAAGGATTTACATATCAATGGTATTCCCAAAATATGGTTTGAGAGCTCCTATACCAAATCTGTGTAGAGAAGAGCAACAGTGAGATGTGTGTGATATAATATTTTTAGACACAAGTGATCAATTTTGAAATTTCTTTTTTTGGGGGAATGCACATGCACCCACACCACCACCCATTGGACTCACCATTGGAGGTACATCATGTAGCCAGGCCCCTATTCAGTACTCACAATTTGCTGTTATTATTCAAAACTCCTGTTTTTTTTTCTAAAAGTATAAAATTCCATTGTACAACTTCATCAAATAGTTTTGATGGATGTGCGCAACCTGAAATTGAGTAGCAAGTAATGGAACCAAGTACATGCTCACAGATCTACCAGCTATGGGTGTATTTTTGCTTAATTGTCGGGATTTTGCCATTTTTTTTTTCATAACCTATATTGTCTTTAAGTTTTAATGGAATCTTGCTCGTGTTTATTCCTCTTTACTAGTTTGAGCGAGACCTGATGGTGTGGAACCACAAGACGTACGAGGCCAAACCAATGTTGATGAAGGAAGACCATTTGGTGGGAAAACATCGTAGATGGTACTCCCAGTTCTACTCAGAAAATAGTCCCCGGTTCCAGTTCAAGAAGAAAGATGGCTTAGATTGGTGATGGTACCCACAGAGCCCCCAAATATTTATGCCATTTTCAACCTCCAAGTGTGGATAGAATCAGTAGTTTTCTACAACGGTCAATCTTTTATGACTTTGGTAAATGTCTAAGGCATTAAACCTCCTCTGGGTGCAGTGGCAATTTCAACAAACATGTTGTAACATCCTGGCACAGTTCAGATATATATTTTGGAGTATGTCTGTGTCAGGTACAGTAGGATAGCAGGGTGTACACTTATCATGGTCACATCTGACAATAAGCTCCGGTATGTATTTATGAGAAACTTTATCCATATGAAACAAAAAAAAAACATAAAATGTGTATTCACAAGTCTTAGATAACCCATTAAATTCAACCTTTGTCAGTGGTTTAGTTCATGGGCTTATTTTCAGACAGAATAATTGTATCCTAAATTTTTATCAAATAAGTCATAATTTGAGCAAAGCAGTGTACTTTAATCCTGTTGTGAAGTACGTAACATGAAGGTTACCATGGAGACTAAGTGTGACCTGCAACTGCTTTGTTGCTGGTCTATTATGTCAAGTTATTTTGCTGTAGCCTTTTCTCTAACTGTAATTGCCTAGCAGATGCATGCATATTCTCTCCAACTTCAAATGAGTGACAACGTGATGTCCTTCCACACTGACATCATGGATCGTGTAGAGGCTACTCCTCTCGTTTCGGGAATGAGATGCATTGTCAACGTAGCTGTCAGGGACTTTAAGTGTAGCAGTAGGGAGTTGCTATTTGGAATAGCAACCCCCTGGTAGGTAGCAGCAAATTACCAACGTGTTTGAAGAAAGCATCACAGAGTTTGTTTGCAGTAACCTAGCCTACCTAGCCTAACATGTTAGTATTATCCAGTATGCACTGCTTGCATTGCAGGGACTCCAATAGCCTTAATTTCTATAGTGGACATAGCATCATAGTATAGAGGATCCTTTATATTATATTATATTATATTATACTATTTGCCATTCGGTTGTTATGACACAAAAAAGGAAAGACCAAAAAAAAAAGACAGAAAAAAAGAGGTGAACATAACTTGATTGACAGAATCCAAGAAATGAGCATATAGTTATCATAAGACCAGCTGAGTATTTTGCTGCAATGAATTGTGTTCAGCTGTCAGACTGGAATGCGTTCATTGGACGTTGTGTGTCAATTAATTCACTCATACGTGATGAGTCAATCTTCAGGTGATGATTTACTCTCATTTTCAACGACAGTGTAGTTCATGATTCAATGTCAGCGTCTCACGTGCTTGTAACGTTACATGTGATAGAACCCATGTTCAAATCTATGTAGCTCTTTAAATTCAAGGCAACATCTATTCCTCCCCGAAGTTATTCGTAAATATCGAGACATCGAATCTGGTGATCAGTAAAATCTACTAAGGAGCCAAAATCAAAGACCTTTGGCATTTTGGTTCAGCAGTTCTTTCCTTGAGATCATGGATGCTCTATTGGCATCTGCCAATCAGTCAATTTGATCAATTTGATTGGGTTTTATGCTGGGGTATGTCACCTCACGATTATAGGTCTCAGTCCGATCAGCTTGTTCTTTATTTCTTTTTCTTTTTTTTAATGATGATAGGTCCAGACCTTCTCATCATCATCACCATGGATATCTTGAGTCATCTCTCTGCTTAGTTGGATAAATAATCACCTTCGACGTGGCTCATACCCGTTTTAGTGTTTGCACCATGTTCAGAAGTTAGACCAGGGTGCCCGCGGTCCTTAGTCAGTGTTGGTAACCTGGGTGCGCAGAAATGTAACTTCCGATAGGTTTTGAGTTCATTGTAGAGTCATAGTATGACATTTTGCTTTGTATGTAAACATAATGTCATGTATCATGAGTACTGGCATGACAGTGAAGTGTTCTTAGTTGCACATATTCAGAAATTTGTCATACCTACAATGTCTGGTAGTGAAACTTTGGATCCAGGTGGCTTTTTCAAAACCGGGCCCTGACATCGTCCTGAGGGGTCCATTTTTTCCAGTTCACACCAACTGGTATGTCCATGTGCATAGTGCTCCAAAGCTCCAAAAGCATTTGTGCCCGTTCTTACTTTAGCTAGTGTGATACCATATTTCAAGGTCACAGAGGATTAGGCAATTACACATCAATCATTTAAGTTTCTTTCTTACCATGGATTGTGTCCTTGACTTTGCAGAATTTATGGGATGCCTCCTAGCATCCAGTTTGTTACAGATACTTACACGTGACCCTGTTAAATGAAAGACGGTGAGGTGCGCCAGCTCAACCATGAAATTGATCGGCCTATGCGTGGGTAGCCAGAGAATGACTCTCTGTTGACAAACCCAAGTAACTCCTCTTTCAAGTCAGGTCTGAAAACAACTGGATGAGCTCCTGGAATACAACTTCCCCACATGATACCCACCCATGTCTGGTTCGTCTGCAAACAGTAGGTTTAACGAGTCACTATTGAGCAGTGTTATAGTTGTCTTTGCTGTGATTCAACTGGAAAAGCGTAATTACAAAGAACCAACATGTGGTATTACTATCAGTGTTCAAAATCCAATCAGAGGCCAGGCATGATTTTTTTCACTTTCTGTTCTGTGATATTTTATCACTCCCGGTATGATAGGTGTGAGAGTGTGAACATGTTGTATTTGAATGTTTCTTCAAATAGGAATGGAATTCAGGTCAATTTCTGCTCCATTAGCTCTTTTACAGCCATTGAAACCTCGCAACACATAGTGTGTACATTGGTCTCCACCATATGATGCTTTTCTTTAGAAAGTTTAAATTCATTTGAACGATATCTGACTGGTTGGATAGCCATGAATGAAAAGGATATATTGTGAGATCGGAACAGCTGATGGAGTGTGTTGTACAAGTGGTGAGTGAGTGCAGAAGTAACCGCTGGTATGTCGTCACTATAACTGAGTGATTGTGCTCTGAGGACGTCATTGTACAGCACTGCATGATGGGAAATGCAGGGATGTAGATGAGATCAATGATATCCAGTACTAGTCTGAGCCCCCCCACACTCCCAGCATAATGGAGCATGAATTAGTAACAGATGTAACAAGGTTTAACTCTAGTTCTAGTCAGAGAGAAACCATGAAAGTGGGGATTTCAGGCAGTAGGATGAATTTATCAGGACAGCTAAGTTAGTCCCAACACAAAAAGTCAGTTTCGAACCATAGTTGAAATAAAATAACCAGAGGTATATATAGTGACTGCATACCAAACTGAAATATCTTTTACTTTGTAGAAGCACCAGCTTAATAGGACTGGGGATCTAGGGGAGCAATGATTAACTGATGCTTTTTTTTTTTTACATACTATACTGTCTTGAAGATTTCTTTGGGCTGTGAAATTGCAGATATCATGAAATGGGGCAGTAATGGATCAACTGAGATTGCTGAAAGTATTGACTTTCATAAGGGAGTGTGATCGTTTAAGTTGATATGGTATTGGAACTTTGATTAGCTTTGTCGCATAGTTTGAAAGATAGATCTGGCTGGCAGGTTAAATCACCTTCTTTTGTCCCCACATCATAACTTGTAATTCTTTGTTCATCGAGCACACCATTTTGTTACACATGGTGTATTTTAATGGTGAGCACACTTCCCCCCCCCACAACGTAACTAAGGGAGCATTTGCTTATATCTCAACAACCTTTGCAAAGCTTCCTGTCCTCATCTGAGTCAATTGGAGTGCATTTTGATAAAGTTTAGTTTTGTTCTAGCATGGTGATGATAGATATTTCTTGTGAATCACTCCGACTTGATTCAGTTCAGTCATGTTTGACCCATGTAAGAAGCAGCGGTACCATGTCAACGGTGTCTGTATCACTCGTGATGAAAGTTTCTTCTTTTTTTTTTAAATGTTGGTCTTCTTCATTTGTTCATCAAAGTTTTGGTACCCCTTAATTAAAGTTTTTTTTTTTTTTGNNAAAGTGTTGGTAGGAATTCCCTAGGTTTTTTTTTTTCATTTCTTTCCCACAAAAGTAGTAGATCATTTTATAGTATTTCATGCTTTCGTTTGAAACCACTTTGGAGGATGAGTACTTACCCTGTTCTTAGATAGAGTGACTTCTTCGACCATTTTGGCTTACATTGGGAACATCTCCACCATCATCTTCATCATCATAGTACATAGATATCTTTTATTTCATCATTTCTTCCCTGAATTTTGTCTTGTAATCAAAAGGGAGAAAGTCAAAGAGTTAAGAAAACTTTTTTGTTCATCATATCCCATTTTGAATTAGGGTGTTGATAATGTAAATGTAGTGTTTTTCTTTAAAGATAGTCTGGAGAGAGTGATATGACAGAATGTGATGTGAGATTTCTTTCACGCGATGTTTGAATGGGACCGGAATGGTCTCATCCATTTGACAAAATGCAAAGATTTTATCGTAGCCTACTTTGGTATGAATGTCACCACAGAGTCACCTCTGCAAATAGTTCGTTAAACTTGTTACTCAGCGCATTGTAAGCGATGCGAAGGAGGTATAGCCTTTTATAAGGGACTATCTGACTGTTTTGTTATCCTCGATCCTTCCCCCTCCTTCCATCCACCAAAATAAAATCTATGAATCATGTTGCCAACAGTTGTAATGTTGTAGGACGAATGTTTTTAGTAAATTTGTGAGTTATATTTCAGTCATTTTCAGATCTTAATTTACCAAAGAGATTGAGAGATTTTGTTAAAAATATGTCTGTTTTTGTTCCCTTTTGTCGATAACTGTCCAAGTCAGTAACTTTCATGTCTCCTTGCCAATGAAGGGGGAAGGTACTTTTTGTTTTCATCAACTTCAGTTTTATTTATCCTTACAATATCAAGTAACTTCCATCCCCCCAAATGTTGGGGATTGCCTTCTCATTCAGGGACCATTGTTTTCTTTTCTCATTGCTTTTTACTTGTATCTTTTAAATTATATGGAGAACAAAAACGGCCATTGCATCGCTATTACAGAGAAGTTTGTTATTCATAGAAAGCTGATGATTAAGAGAATGCAGAATGTAAATCTAATAATTAATAACTTTGTACACTATTGTAAAATGTAAAAAGTTTCCGAGATGAACAGATGTAGCTATTTTAAATACTGATTGTAGTGACACTTATGACATAATGGTTAAAAAGTACTTTTGTGAATTGAACCAACTGTTGGTGAGTGTGCCCTGCAGGATGATCTAATTAAGGGATATATTGATGTATCCATGTGTAAATAACAATTCAGGATGACAGAGAAGATAGAAGACAGAAACCAATAGATAGATACCAAAGCAAAAATCGCTGTTCCGCATCGGGATAAGATGTGGAAGTTAAAGTGCAATCCCAAAGGAGATAATGCCGCAGTTCGACCTGTCGATGGTCTTTAGGGCAAAGATTATGTTCATTTTTTTCCTCCCATTAAATGGGAAAGCTTATTGGTGGAGAGAATTATACGCAAAAATTTGAATAAAAAGATACGCAAGTTGGAGTCCTTAGTAATGAGCCAAAGGGTACGTACAAAAGATAATCTCCCAGTCATAGTCTCCCAGTCGTAATGTGGAATGTTTGTAAATTCCATTTCCTAATTTTTAGTAACGCTGTCGGATGCTTTGACCTCTTTCGAAATAGTGAGTGACGATGCAATGGTTGAGGTGGTAGAGATGGACAAAGACAGACATTGTAAAACAAAATAGCTCTGTAATTCTAAACATTTTGCAGGTCAATTATGCAGTTATTGTAAAGTATTTAATCTATTAATCTTTCCAGTATTAAATATATTTTCTATTGATGGGAAAGCATGAGACAAATGATTTCCAAAGTTTGGCATTTTTAACCTTTATCTGGGTAAGTCTTTCATTGATAGCAACCATCCGATAAACCCCAAATCCTGTAATATAGAAATATCAAATTATATACGTTAACGTGTAAAACTGTAAATCGCTGAACAAGCAAAGCCAATGAACTTAATTATTTACTTTAATGCACAGAGATATAGATGGATATGTGATACAAATTTGAGCTAATAAAAAGAACAGCAAGTAGAAAAGACAAAACAGTTGCTTTATGATTATTTGTCATGAAGCATGAAGAGAAGAACGGTGGTCACAGTATGGGAAATGACATAAAAAGTCACAGTGGAACCACCATTACGTGCTGTTCACTGTGAATGGTGTATATTTCAGTTTGATGACATCACACTGTGCTTCATCATCATTGGAGGGTAGGAACTCAGGGTGAAATAATGGTAGCTGTTAAGTGTTTCGTGCAAGTTATAGCACGCCACTATATATAGGACCAATAAACATGTAGCTCTCCCATTTCACTTCCTTCTCAGTGTCACTTTCTCCGTCCTTCCTGCTGACACCCTGACTGGCCCACTACCTTCATCCTTCCAATCCAAACTTTGTACCTTCCAACTTCATCAATTCCCCCCCCCCTTCCAAAATTTCATAAAATTAGATATTTATCGCAGTTTTGTACAGATATGCACGTTGTTGTGTAGTACCTAACTTAGAATGTCAAATGACGAGTCGTAGTTCGATAATGAACCAGCTAAATATTTTCAACTTGATTTTTGTATTTATATGACTGAGTTTTCATCACTTTGTGTGTGTCTTGTTCTTGTTTTTTTCTCTTTATTTTTTGCCTTCAAAAAATTTCCATTTGCTATGTAGTGTCTTCGTGGCCTTAATTTACGATTTGCCATTTGTATTCTTTCAAAGTAGTTATTAAAGAAGTTTATGAGATTACTTGTTGTATCACAATTGCGTTTACTAATACCTCTTTTTCACAAAAATGAACTTTTGTAAAATTTGATAGTTCCATCCATTTTCTTATCAAGTTGCCAGTATACTTCTAATACGTGGTTAGCATCACGTCGTCAGTGGTCGTCTCCTCGCTCACTGCGTAGTCGCTCAATTGCAATTAACTCGAGTGAGAGAGATATTGTGAAAGTGGAGGTAAATTTGGAGCGCAGACAAACACATTAATGAAATGTTTATCTTTTGTTTCCTCCTTTGTATTATTGTGGTTTATTGTGATTGGATTGTGCTTAGGAATAATTGATGGAGGTTTAGGTTTTGTCAAATAGTGCTCTTGACATTTCTATCAAGTGGAGTTCACAAAGGCAAGTTATTTTTCTCTTCACTTTGTGGCAAAGCCTTGTGTGACAAATTGTCAATGAACAGATGCAGACCACAGAAGTATGTGAAGAGTTGTAATGTAGAAAGGGTCTTGGAATGTTGCAAAATGGCCTCATAACGTCAAATAAATGGCATATATACATACTTGTACATGTGTCTGGGTGTTTGCCATAGATTGTATGATTTCTCATGCAGCAACCCTAATATGTTTCTGTTTCTTCCTGTCCTCGTCTGTCGTATTTAACTAAAAAAAGTACAATCCAGTCGCTACCTTTGACTGGAGGATAGAGAGATAAAGAAGGACAAACATCCTGCAACCTATAGGATAGCCAAAGCAAACTAACAAGAATGATTCTTCTAGCTGTTTCTTGGCGTTTATCCAGCAATGGAACATGCCACCCATTATGGGCATGAAGTTGCAAGCGAACAGTCCCATCTGATTATCAGAAAGAAGCTCTCTCACTATATGGCGAGGAGTTTTGAAGCTTATAGTTGTTCTCGTTAATGGTTGATCGGTCAATTTGGATGCAAAATTGATCCGAATTTATCTGTGACATCATCAGCGGTGAAAAGAAAGGATATGGAATCAATAGGAAACATCTAAGGCTCCACGAAATCCAAAGAGGATGTTCAAGCTTTGTCATCGGGTACCAGGGACATACAATGGATAATCCATACTGGATCCAGGGCAATGAGAGACGCTGCTTTTGAGAATGCAGTATGTAGTGTACGGCCGGTCGAACGAACTTAAAAACAGGTTGTTGGATTTCTGAGCTGGGTTGGTGGTACAAAAAGTTAACTGAAATCAAAACCGATCGCTGATGCGAAAAGATTTAAGTACCGGTACCAATATAATTTTAGCTAAAGTATCGTTATTATATCAGGTATAGAATGAGATCCAAATGAATTGATTGCCAATTTATTGTTCAGCTTGTATTGGTTGAAATTTTGGTTGGCAAATTTCAGGTTCATATTGTCCTAAGACCTCTCCAAAGGTTCTGTGGAAGTAGGATTGTGATCTCTTTTTATGCTCATATATCAATTAGTAACATGGAAAAAGAAACCCCACTTCAGTCTGTTTGTTCCCCAATTTGTCTCTAAGGTTGTTTTTTTTCTTGGGGGAGGGACAATATTCATTAGTATCAATCTGATCATGAATGTTTGATTTTGCTAATCATTTCAAAAATCTTTATTATCTGTTTGGTACAAAAGTCAACTCCAACAGTTCCTGCTTCCTCTTCCATTTTTCCCAAGAATCTTTTCCCACAAACAGTCAAATCTCTGGAAGACTTAATTACGGTACATCCATCTGTCATCTGACTCAGGGTTCAACTGTATCCCATGTTCCTCCCTTCTTAAAAAATAAGAGTAGATAAACCATGTACTCGCTTAGATTACTGGAATTCAGATGTTGGGATTGTGGTTCAATTTTTGGATGGTCGTTAATTGTTGAAAACGTCATTTACATTTTGTACATAATTCTTGATTACGTAGATCTTTCAATTTACCTACAACGAAGTAATGAGCCTTATATGGTATCCTCCATACAGTCACCAACAGCTAACACCTGTATGCAAGTATGATTTATTCAACTGTGTCTGTGTTATCTTATGAATATTCAGTGTGGCACATAAACAGGTAATTACGATCGATGTGGTGACTGGCTCGATCAGTATTACATTTAATTCCATTTTTGTTCCATAATCGCACCTAGTTACAAAGGAGAATGTAAAAAAAACCCATTTAGAATGACGTCACTCCAATGTAACAAAAGGAACTTAATGTAACATTATCGATGCACTGTAGTTTTTCTGTTTTTCTTTTGAGATACTTAGATCTGAAGTATTATCAACAGAGTAAATAAGTGAGTAAGTGAAGTGAGTAGACGAAGTGAACATGTATAATATTGCAAGAAATGTTTCTTTCGGCCTTATTAATTTTTTTTATCAAATAAGAAAACGAATTTAATTTTCAGTGACCTCGTCTGTGTGTGAGATTTATGATTCCAAAGGTGTTATTTGTTGTTATCCAGACCCAATAAAGAAAACGAGAAAATATAAGTATGTATTACCAGCAACTGACTTTCGGTGGTTGTCTTTATGTTTTAGATGAACGGTACTGCTTTCCAATGTTCACGATAGCTTACAGAGAGTTTCACCAAACACCGTCGTGATCAACTTACTTATTGAGGAGGGGAGAATGTCATAAAATTGAACTTAAGCAGTCTTTTAGCAGTTAAGCAATCTTTTGAGGGGGGTGCAAAGAGCGACTGTGGAGCCAGTGAAGAATATTTCTCGCGATCTATGGGGTATTCTTATCCAAACTTTATCTGGTACGCGCCGCGCCAACCAATGGTGGCCCTCCGCTAAGTCTTCCCACAATTCTAGCTAGAATGTAAGTAANNGGGCAGTTAGGACAACTTACTATTTTACATCGAAGGAATTTGAGTCATCTGTTTTGTACTTTTTGACAGTCGCCCCGCCATTAGTCGACCAGTCGAAATGTTCAGAGACTTCGTCATGAGAGAGGAGAGATACAATCCTCCCTCGCAATAGTTCAAAATGGCGGTTTCACGTTCCCTTGAGGAATGAAGAAAGTCTAAGAATCCCAGGCTGGCGGATCTAAAGTGTGGGGGGAGGGGGAAACCTGACCACCCCAAAGGTGGACCAAAAGTATTGTTTCGTTGAATAATTAAGGAATAATCTGTATTTTGTTAAGGGATATTATGCAATTGTACTCTCAAAATTGTTACATCAAATCGCAGCAAGCTGCGTGACCGGGAAATATGGAGCAGTGAACTTAAGCAGTC
>VJOZ01066774.1:0-14342 GCA_009801055.1 Stichopus horrens
AGAAACGAGGCTACTTCAAAAGAAGAAACTTCTGTTGTATCTCCTTCTCTAGCACCTCCCTGGTCAAACTTACATTGAGAACCACTTTGGTTTAAATGAAATGTGTTTTTAGTATTTGAATAACATTATATGAGAATTCCTTTGACACAAAAAAAGACCAGCAAGTGAAAGTTACTGTACTTTATCATGATAGGACTTCTCAGCATCCACACCTGCAGTTGTAACTGTGGTAATGGTAGTCCAGGTACATGAAGTAAAACAGTTGGCTAAGTTAGGAAAGTTTTTGTGTTCATTTGCAGCAATAGAATGAGCAACCATCATTTTTTAGTAAAAGTCTCTTTTCATGTTTTGTTTTCTGCGTGAATGATTAGGGCATGTAGTGAAAATGGCCATAGGGCAGGAAAGCAACAAGGTTGGTCTGTCTGCTTTGAGTGAAAAGTACACAGAAGCACCACGGAATAATGAAGTGAAATATGAGTAGATCCAGCTAGTCTCTTTATTCTTCACAAGAGACTTATCAGATGCAGTAATTTGTAAGACATTACAGCAAAGGCTTCATAAATAGATTCACATTGCAGGAGACAAAATATTGTTACAACTATGTGATGCATATCTTAATCTGAAGAACTATCTGCTCATCAGCCCTAGGAAATTGATAAAGGTATAAATAAAGAAAAGTTAAAAAGTGACAAATTTCAGCGATTTCTACAATGATCAGTAACAGAAGAGAGCTTGTTTTCCCCCCTAATCCTATTCCATCTCTGCCACTGACCTGACCTCCTGTCTGTTCATGTCTGATGTGATGACAGATGATGGAAGTTAAGTGATTATTACACTTATCCATGAAGCTCGTTGTCTAGTAACGTATGAGGGCGTTAAACAAAAATCATTCCTTCAAGATTATTCCATTGATTTAGATCACCATTAGCTTTGTTGATAATAAACGGGTCTAACGAATCAAATGATACTGCAACGCTCGAACTCGGAAGTATCACAATACAATAACATTAGAATCAATCACATTTGTAATAGCAACAGAATCCATATCAGGAAGGCACCAACTGCAGACTGGGAGCAGACGTTGCAACTACACTCTTATCTGTTTAAAGGTACTTTAAAAAAAACAGCTTCACACACAGAAATGGAAAATTGTCACTACAAAGGAAGAGATGAGATCTTCTAGTTCATATAGTAGTTTGGTTTTCATTCAAAGTTTGTCCAATCATGTACTTTCTTAAACCTTTAATACAACTTGTATGAACTTGTGTGAAGAAATAAAATTTCATCACATCATGTCAACATCATGTCTCTTGTTTCATTTTAAAATCAATCAAATTCTTAAAAGTCAAAACTGCAAAAAAGAAAGTAAATTATCAACCAAAAAAATGGAGTTCTGATTTCATCTAGTCTGTTTCCATCAAATGCATAATCACTTCTGAGAAAATGTTGGCCCTTTAAGACATAAATATACATTGCGAAGATACTGGCAACTAAGCAATAAAAAACTACTTTTGAGTCTGATTAAAGTCTGATTAAATGTGTCTATTATGCAAGGAAATACTACAAGCACTGCAAAATTAAACAGTAAGAAATTTCAATTAAAATTTGATTTGTAATTTTACATTTAAGTTTGAGGATTCATTCATTTACTATGTAGAATTCAGAGGGTCAATTTAGGGAATTTCAAATTTCGTCAAGTTACATTCTATTTGCATAAATGAAATGTTGCAAAGTGCCAGATAAATAGTAGAATCCTGCTTACATGACCACAAACCTGCACATATATTAGTACTGGTCAGGTGTCACTGCCAAAAGTATGAGATCTTATTTTTGTGACACATGTAACAGTGAAAATCCCTTGCTCAAGTGATATTGTCCCAAGACGTGTAATAGCGTAACAGTGACACCATTATTTTTGACATTACATGAAAGATGGCAGCTAGTCTCTAAACAGCATGAAGGTATATATTGAAAGGATGATGCTTGTAATACCAGAAACTCTGGTGTTATCTATGGAAGCTATTACCATGAAAAATGTTGTGTACGTTTCTGCTTAGTCCTTTATGTGCTTATTAATGTCTTTGCTCTTCTTTCTGCCAAACCCAAGCTGCCTCAATACCCACTTAACCAGACAATAACATCTCACATGGTATCAAAATATAAGATGACAAAATTCACCATTGAAATGTTTGAAGTGTTAAAAAAGCACAAAACAAAATTCATTTCTCTTAAGTCAACAAATGAAATCTGACCTACCATGAATCCTTCAATTCAAGGTCGAATGAGAATTTCTATGAAAACGGAATCGAAACTTGAACAACTCAAGGAAATTGCACAAAACATTTGTTTAAAATGAGGCATGTTTGCATATACTCTATATCAGAATTTCTATGGTTACAAGGTTTTAGCAGGATTAATTTTTCAATGACATGTAAATTTTCATATTACTTTTGCTAAAACTGGTGAACAATCGAAATGTTTGAAGGGCTGATTTATGACTGAGCAAATACATCAAAACTGTGATTCAATGATGGATTATTAATACCTATAGGCAAAAGAGGGAGGGAACAATGTCTTCCAGTTTGCAAATAATCTACCAAATATTGGGGCAAATATTGTGAATAAACAAAAGGTAGTATTTCAAAGTCACCTATCTTCACATTTTTCAGAACCATATAATTAAAATTTAGGCCATTTCATTTTCTGTCATTTTTCTCTTTGCTCTTTGCCCTCTGTGACAAAGGTGTTCCTCTCTGCATATGTTCATAAAATGAGAGAGCAATGTCAACTAAATTCCATTTTTGCATTTTGACAACTTTTCATTAAATCCCCATCTTTTCAGAACATTTGGAAGTTATAAGGATAAGGACCTTATCAGGAACTTGAAGCAAGGGCCTTGAAGCTTTCCCCTGTTGATAGGGGTTGTGGGAGCAAAGCAACATATATAACAGAATGAATGGAATGACTGAGCTGGGGGATCTTGACAGGGGTGCCCATCTCGCAGTTCCAAGAAATTTTCTGTTTCAGGCCTAAAAATTTAGAAGTTGAAGCATGTTTTATGTATCACTAATCGATGCCAGAAAGTTTCATCTTCAGATGCTTGCTTTCCAACATTTTCAGTAAACAGGGAATAAAATTTGAATGACGGAAATTCAGATTATTTGAGGAAAAATATACATCAAAAGCTAGTATGACTTTTCTTGTAGACAGCAGGAACAAGAAAGTAAATAACAATAGTGGGACCCAAAATGTTCTGTTTTCCTGAACAGCAAAGACTTGGATGAGTAACATGCATGAGGCTCACCAGACAGGCAAGGATCCAGAAGATACAGGATCATCCCCCCCCCGACTACGTACACTTGGCTTACAATCAATACACAGATATTTGTATACAAGCATTTATATAAACCCAACAGATGTTGGTTTACTGACTATCAATAACTGGTGCAGTGAAATCACACTGCACAAAGCTCTTTTGATAAATCCTGGACTGGCACCTGACTAAATTTCTGAGGGTGTCACATGACATCTGCCGCTTAATTCAACCTGACAATAGCTGAACAAAAGAATGAAAAAGTTTGTGCCACACACCAACTGGAAATAGTTAATTATCTAGACTGGCCATTCCTTACAAATACCCCGATACTATGGACACCCCAAAGCAGCTCAAGACAAGGTTCTCAACTGTCACCCTTAGCTTGGTCTTTATACATCTTCTCCAACACTTAGTCAGAAGCAACACATTTGTAAGTGACAGACTGACAGAGCATTACTTGTTCCTGCTCTGTTTACTGTAAACTGATGATTGCCTGTAAGTCATGTCAGCCAATACCAATACATGCAATATCACTTAAACAAGAAACGCAGTAGTGAAGCTCATGAAGTACCGAAAGCACCAAACAGAATAACTTACTAGCATTCAAGTAATCTCACTACATTTCAAATCTTACAAAAGTGATCTACCTCTGTGTGCCCCAAAAGACCTTCTGCAAACTGAGTCACAGTATTACGAAAATATCAGGAAGCAGTAAAAAGACTGTCATATAATTTCGACATGTAATAAATTTGGTTATTACAGACATTGACAAAATTGGAAGAACACGCCACTAAAATATATTTAGCAATCCAGTTGCAGATATTTTTTTTAAACCATATTTAATCTTTTTCTTTAACGGCACAAAGTAAATCATACCATCTTCCTGCTGCTACCACTTTTTTTGGTGGGGAGGGACATTGTCTCAAGTAATTGTCCAAAAGGTCTACAACTGATGATGATGTTCCCTCTAAGGATATTTTGTACTTTTTCAACAGTGTTACAAATTTAAAACTCACAATATTTTGCTCTTCAAAACCCATAATTCTGAATATTCCATACTGTACTGAGTATTATTCCTCTTTAAGAGCCACAAGTTATTTCAATTTGTTCTGAAAGAAGCTTTTGGATGTTTCATTTCTCAACCTAGCACAAGACGTGTGAAGGAAAAACTTCTTTTCTCAACCTTTAGTCTCTGTTCAAATCTCTGCTATATACCTCCGTGTGCCATGTCAAAAGATGTATCTCATCTCAAGATGAAAGCTAATCCCTTACACCCTGAGGGCAAACTCTTTTCAGCATCAGGGCAAACTCCTTCCACCACGGGGTCAGGATTCTTTCAGCATGAGGTCAAGCTTCCTCGTTGCATCTCAGCACATAATTCTGCATTGTGCTCCTCGAAAACCTTGCAGCGAGCTTAACATTGAGACACAGAACAGCGATTGCAGATAGAAAGGAACACCCTGGTGCCTCTTATAGATTTGATATTCATCATACAGTATAAACTTTAGCCCTATGTACCTCCTCCTCTGTCAACGAAGGTTTCAACAAGAAGAATTCCTTCATGTTATTGACAAAACCTCTGTTGTAAGGATTGTAGAAATGACCATGAGCATCCTTCAGGTAATCGTAACGAGCTCCGTTGATTCTTTCATTCGTGTTAGTGTTGACAGAAGCCATGTACCACTGTGAAAGAAATGATGTAAAGATATCTGAGTAAACAGCACTTCTTCATGACTACTAGATCCATGGTGGCAAGGAAGGATAATTTAAAATTTCTATTATGATTTCTATTATGATATTTCAGGAGCAAAAGGATATCTGAAAGTCTGGTTTCCATAACACTTATCCTGCAAAAAGTGAAACTTACGGCACTTCCACAAAGTAAGTTCGCCACAAAACCAAAGAAGAAAGCCTCTAAGATACCAATTACATAAAGAATATTCCATCCCTCAAGCTGAACGAGGGTGAAGGCAAAGTATAAGGTCATCCACGTCATGATTGCAACTGAAGTTGTAAAGCCAGCAAAGACATTCCTGAATATGACAAAAAAAAGGGGAAAGACAGGCAAGATATTACTGCTGTGTACATGTAATACAATAAACTGTCTGAAACACCTAGCTATAGTAAACACATTAATCTCTTCACTTTAGAAACTCAAAATGGTTGCTTCATTTTGGAATATGGTGGTAACCAAACCAATGCAGTGGCTGTCAAAAGACACACAAAAATGGTGAAAGCACTCATGTCTTAGTAGAGTATCTCCTGGTCTAGTTTTTCTTCTCACAATGCAAGTCAAAAATAGCGATAATTTATTGAAGTCCATGTAACCTTATCGATGCTTAACAAGTCTCTCTGACCACCAGTGATCTGAATAATGATACCGATATCGCAGACCCGTTGAATGTTACCTATTCCGAAGGCCAACACAGTTATATATGTAGGGACAGTGGTGGTCAAATTCAAGGACACATCTGTTACAGGTTCGACAGTGTTTAGTGCGGAGAGGTTTCACGATCCGACAGGTGTGACAGAGCCGACTCAATGGATTCCGTCCCTGCTTCCACTCGTCAAAGTGTGCAACCTGGGAAAAAACAAAAGACAATATGAGGCAAGGGGTTATGATAACATGGTACAAATGACAAAGACAAATTTAAAACAAGTAAGTGGAAATGCTGATGGAATTACAAATGGTGTGTGATAAAATGTCTGAAGAAAAAGAGCATAGTTACAATAATGACAAACTAACTAAAGATGGCAAGCCCCCAAAATAAGTGTGAGGACTAGTTCTCACTGGCAATTATTTAAAAGTGTGGATACATATCAATATGCTTTAAGACAGAAACAATCCACTATGGAGAAATAACATCAGATATTGCCAGCATTTCAAAGAACTTTAGATTTGATTTATTTTTTAGTATATCTACATCAAATATAGGATATAAGGCAAGAGAGAAATAAGGACAAAGTCAAGAATTACATAAACAAGGACTAAATGATTCAAAGTATTTTTTTCATTTAAAAAGTTATTTAAGATATGACAGATGAGTTACAGCAGTATTTACTTCACACTACAACTGCAATACAACATAGCAGCCCGACACTCTCTCTGGAAAGACAATTGCAAACTAGTCTCTTTCTGTTAATAGTAGGTGCAAATATTCATTGAAAACAAAAACACTCAAAACAAATTTCATTTTTAGGACTCAATTTCTTCTCAGCATGAAATATTCTGTATTTCATTTCATAACACAGAGGTAAATTCCTGAGACAAGAAAACATCGCCCTGTTTATCTACATTGGCCAAACAAATATATTGCCAACAATGCGTGTTTGAGGGTGTGCACAGTCATGGTGTGACTGCCCCTGAGGAATTGAATTTATTAATTGATATGTCTGACACAGAAATCTGGTAAATCAACCGACGGTGATGATTGGAAATTTGAATTTAAGTTACATGACAATGACAAAAGAGAGAGGAATGATGTAATGACATAGGTTGCCTACATAGTAAACAGAGAGATGAAGAGTGAAAAACTACACGTCTACAGTTTGACGATACGATTTACCAGTCTGTGAGCCTCCTGATTGTGGAAGCTTCTGGGGACGAGAGTCACAAGGTCGAAGATGATGTTGACCAATCAAAATCATAGAATCTATATGCAAATCGCTACCACCCATGAATTAGCCAATCCCATAATTATTGCAAAATCTTTCAGTGTAACAGTGCTTGCTCATCCCATTTCTAACGTATTTTATTGTCAATACTAAATGACTGAAGGGAATAAAGAAAAGTTTAATAAACTTGGGTAAACACCAGAACTGAACTCTGTATGAAGCCTGATGTACGGTAGCAGTTGACAAAATACACAACAATATGAGTTTCAGATGGACAACTACTCTACAAATACAAAACTGATATAAACTGTTTTCTTGATTCTTGAGAGTTAATGTAACTCTGTAGAGCAAAAGGTGTACCTTCAACAAAAGGATAAACCAGAATGCACAAAGGCATTGGGGTTTTGATTAATTCATTATGATTTTTTTTCAAGAATCTGTGAGAGATCTGTGCAAGTTTCCCTTCTTGAGCTATTGTGTTTACAAGTTTTCCCATATTGACTGTTGCTGACTCCAACCGACCTTTGACCTCCACCTGAATCAATAGGCTTCTTGTACTCAATAAGGCCAACCCACACACCAAATATGAGATCAGTACAGGGTTCCCATCTAGAGATACCATGTTTACAACTTTTGCACTATTTAAACAATGATGATGCCAAACGACCATCGACCTCCACCAAAATCATTCGGGTTCTTTTACTTAATGCGTTACACTCACTTAACAAATATCAAATATGTGCAAGTTTTCCCTCCTGAAATATTTTTTCACAATAATTCACTCCAAAATGACCTTCGACCTCCAACAAAAACAATAGGCTTCTCGTACTTAATTAGATACACCCACATAGAAAATATATGATCTGAACATTTTTCCTCTCTTGAGATGGTTGTGATTAAAATTTTTTCACCATTTGACCCATGTTGACCCCACATGACCTTTCACCTCTACCAAAAACAGCAGGCTTCTTGTACTCAATATGTTACATCTACATACCAAATATTTCATCTGTTCAAGCTTCTCTTTGTGCAATATCTTGTTTACAAGGTTTTCACTATTTGACCCTTGTTTTCCCCCAATGACATTTGACCTCCAACAAAAATCTAGGTTTCTTACAGTCAATTTGTTACCCCTACATACCAAATACTGGTATCTGTACAAGCTTCCCTCCTTGAGATATGGTGTTAAAAAGGTTTTCACTATTCAACCGTTGTTTTCCCCAAATGACATTTGACCTCCACAAGAAAAATATGTTTCTTGTACTCAATATGTTACAATTACATGCCAAATATGAGACCTGTACAAACTTCCCTACTTGAATTATCCTGTTCACAAGGAAGGCATCACAAACATACACACACACATACAAACAGACAAACATACACCCACATGATTACAAAGGACACACAAAGTACACCTGCATGATTACAAAGGTTATGATTTCATCAAAACCAAAACGGTGCATGAAAAGGAAATGTATAAACATGCAGAATTTACCTTTACCTTTTTGATGGCCAAGTCATAATCAGGTGAATTTCTTGGTAGAAATCCAGGGTCCCTCATATAACAGTGATAGAAAGTATACCACATAAAGACATTATTGAAAATGAAAAAAATATGAACACCAGGCATCATTGCAAATGTGGTAGGAAAACACTGCAAAGAGAAAACAGAAAAAGACTACTTACACAAAGCCAGAATACGAAAACTATGTATTATAGACTGTGAACAGTAATAATAATCTTGTCATTAGTCCTAACAATGCTTCAAATATTTCATATTAGGAAAGTTTGATTCATACGCAAGCAAGATTTATTCCCTGTTACATACACTGTTTATTTGTTATGACAATGGGGACTGTCACAGTCATCAGTAATTCGTTCTACAGCAGATTCTCAAGCAATGGCTGAAGAGTGAGGGATATTTGAATTAACTCAAGTCTCTGAGATGGATGACACCAGGAGATGAGGATCGATACCAAAGAGAAGATTAAAACAAACTCAAAATAAAAAAAAAATAGCAACACTAGCAATAATTTCATTGAATATTATTGTAAATTTCAAGATGATTTTTAAGTTAAAGGCATTGTTGCCATTAAAAGATCAGCATACATCCAAAACATGTACATTTACTCACAAGAAGTTCATTATGTAAAACAATGAAGAGTGTTTTTGACACATAAGCAATACATTCAGATGCATGGTTTCATGTAGGTCTACGTAATAACCACTTCACTGCGAGGCTATTGATGACATTGAGATAATTTGTCTTTAAACATATCTTAATAACGTAAAACATTGACGCCTTCCAGTCAGACAGTCAATTAATATTGTACTCAAAGATGTGAAGAATGCATATTTGAACAAGTACCACTTACCCTAAACAAGTACATTGGGTATCCCCAAAATAATGTAGACAATACAAAAAATAGGAATGGAGCTTTACTATTTCCAGGAGGACCAAAGAATATTGTTCTGTAAGTAAAAGAAAATATGAACAGAGTTATAATAACAATGAAACTCAAAGTAAAAGAAACAAGTCATTTACAACGTATCACTCCGCTATCATCTGCATCTGGAATATCATCCGGATTGCTGCAATATCATCAAGATCACTGCAATGTAATGATATCAATGTCATGATGATGATGATGTCACAAGATTCAATACGTAACAACTGAACAGAAGTCTATGACATATTGTAACAATTTTGTTAACTCCTTTAATAAGTTCAATCTGTAAGTCAATAAAAATAGAATAGTTCAAATCATCTCATAAAACACATTGTCTCTTATCAAACTAATGACAATCATCATCATTAACCTTTACATTTTCTGCTGCACCTTGTGTGTCATGTATGTTCATACCCAGGACAGCTTTCCTGTTATGTTAACTACTTGTGTGCAACTACCTCAAAGGTGATACTTACAATGCAATTCATCTTCAAAGTAATTGATGAAATGACTCACTTGAAGTCTAATCTTGGTATAATACTTTTCTTATATTTGACTTCTTTCTCCAGATAACCAGAGATATCATTGTGTTTCCGTCCCTTTGCTAGCATCAATGGTGTCTTGTGGTTGTGGTCTTCGAGGTCTATTTCAACTCCGTCCTGCTCACAGAGCATTCTCACCGTATTCAAGTCTCCATTGATACATGCCAAATGAAGTGGTGTCTGAAGGGGTGATGGAAGACAGAGTGTATTATATACTGTCCTATGTTCATGGAAGCAGTGTCCAATGACTGACTGCCATCTTTTTATTTATGACGCAAAATCTTGAGTCTCTCCCGAGGGTGGACACTCAGTGTTAAAATGGTCAAACTAGACTCAATACTGAAAAGATCAGATTAAACTCAGTCTTAGAATGGTCATGATAGAACTCAATATTGAAATGACCACATTAAACTAAGCATTAAAACAGTCAATCTAGACTCAATACTGAAATGGTCACATTAAACTCAGTATTTAAATGTTCGCACTTAACTCAATGTTAAAAAAAAGGTCACACTAGATTCAATGTTGAAATGATCACACTACACTACTGTTTGAATTTACCTTCTTGAATTAAATGAGTTTCTTTTTGCATAATTTCTGGGTACTGTCAAAACAATGACTGCCTATGCATTAGTCAAATGTAAGTAACAATGAAAGGTTGGGTGGAGTCTTTTACTGAAAACATGAGTCAATATTCAAAGTAAAAGAGTCTTACAACATGAAAGTAAATAAACAGGATAAAACTTAGACCAGTAATGTCTGGAGAATGCTTTGTTTGCATCTACACCTTTTCTCAAAATAATACTTGCAGTTCACAATCTATCACTAAATAACCCTATTAACTGCTCTATCAGGTGCTAAAAGAAAGACAAGGAAGAAGGCAGCATTGACCCATAAATTATTTCATGACATTGGCAGACTAATTACATAATCACAGATCAACCCTCTCATAGTATTTAAATCTAAGTCCAAAATAACAGATCTTTAATCTTGAGCAATCTCTTCAAACGAAACAAATAAAACATAATACCTGACCAAAATTATCTTTCTGTCGTGGATTGAAACCGGAATAAATTAACAGCCTAGTCAGGTCACAGTGACCTGTTGGAGGAAAACAAGATAATAGATGACATCAAAAAAGCATCGAAAAAAGTCGAGCTAATTCATGAATAATGGGGCAAACTATTCTTGTCTTAAAAGTAAAAGATACTGCTATCATTTAAGTGTAATAAGCCATAAAAAATGACTACCCAGTAGAATCAATCAATCAATCAATCAATCAAATCAGTGTTTTCTTGTTGCAGTTTTTCAGAGATAAGTCAATTCACCAATGAGACAGATGTGTACTAACTGTTGGCTGAGAATTCCAGAAGGGGTGAACTAGAAAATGGACACTGACAACTTTAAATGTCTGTGACAGTTGTAACACAAGTTTACCCCATGAAAGGGCATTAATTTTTACCAACTCAAAATCTTCAATAATTTGCTGAAATAATTTAAATATTAATTGTCACATTACTTAATTTGAATACTAATTGTGACATTCACATTTCTTAATTTGAATGTTACTTTTGATACTTGATTTGCATATCATTTAATTTGAATACTAATTGTGATAGGTGATTTGTACAGTATATTTACTTATTTTAATATTAAATGTGATAGTTCTTCTACCTGTACTCTCACTTGAGTTATTTTTGGTTGTATTTCCGTTAGATCTTGGTAAATTTTCGATTATTTTGAGAGAAATATGAATTGAGTATTCTGGGTTACTGAGTCACATCTAAGGAATATTGATAAGCATAAGGCCTCATCTTGATGTTGTCATTATTGCCTAGGAACTTAATGTCCAATCACTACAAAATAACATTAGAGTACCTTTAAAGGCAGCCCAATGGAGGGCATTATCCCCTTCACGGTCCGTAAGCTGCAGACGGGCACCTTTACCCATAAGGTATCCAGCTAGCATAGTTTGACCATACTGGCAAGCAATAATCAAAGGTGAACAGCCCTACAGGAGAATTGGAAACAACAACTTCAACTCTCTAGGTAAGTGCACACTGTACACTAGATCAGGAACACCAAGGTCAAAGCAAATTACAGAATTAGGTGAACAGTGCTTAGAAAGACGTTCCCGCATGCACAAAGCATTGATATTTTCAATTGCTACATCAAACACAAAATAAATTAAAAAGAGGAAGGGGCATGTTTACAGCAGTTACAAAAAAGCTTTGCAGTCTTGAATACCTCGTTTCATCTCGTATCTGTTAAACGGGTGTTCAGCAGAGGAGCAGACTTGAAGCTATTTCAGTTTTCATACTTAATTACTTTGGGCACACCTCCCAAGCATACTGTCAAGAAAGGAAAACAATTATGATAATTAAAGGAGTGGACTTGTGACCACTTTAACAGATACCTACTTTATTGTCAACAGTATCTATTGAAACACCAGCTTGTAGAAGAATGTCGCAGATTGCTATATGGCCATTTACACAAGCCCAGTGGATTGGTCTTGGTCCTAAATCATTATGACTTTGAACATCTGGAAAAATAAAAAAAAAAAGATAACATTGTACAAGGGAGTTGCATCATGATTGAAGAAACATACCAGTTACATTAGTGACCACCAAAACTGCAACACAATATTGTACATAAATCACAAATTTGCTGTACTGTGTGAAACAATACTTCTTAAGTTCTTTTCTATATTAAACAAGTAAGTACAGTAATCAAATATTTTCAAATGCTTGTAATTGAAACAAACTAGAAGTGAACCATGTATCATAAAGGCATCAACTGTCCCTTTGTAGGACAGGGATGGAATCATGTACAGTAATGATGGAAGATCTACCACAACAAGCCATATATCAGTCCTTAAATTCAAAGCCTCTGTACAGTAAGGAAGAGATCATGCAATGGATATCTACCACAAGGGCATTTAGCTAGACCTACTAGGCTACAAATATGGTTTCTTCAACAACTCACCTAGTGGTACTTTGCATTGCACCATAAATCTTAATATATTTGTGTGTCCTCCAAGTGCTGCCCAGTGTACAGGTGTGTGACCTTTATCATCAAAATCACATAGTATTGCAGGCCCCTCTTCTTCTACAAGTTCCTGAACTCTCAACAAGAATCTGATAAGTAAGAAACAATAGTCAAATATGAAATAAATATTGCTAACACTGCATTTGTGCCATTGTAATTTTATCATAAATTCATTTTCAGAAAGACTGAACATCCTGGGTTACAAATTTGCAGATGTGATCCTGTAGAAGCAGCAATTTTTTACTTCATTTAAATTTTACCTAAACTGTGCAAAATGGTGCTGCATATTATGGTAAATGAAGTAGTCATGTTTCATTGCATTGTTTAGGTTTTTACAAGAATGTATGCAAGAGTCCAGTATCCTTTTCTTCTAAGAACTACAGTGTTCACTTTGGCCAGGCAATGAAAGTTGGTTATGGAATTCACAAAAAAAATTCAGACCTACAGTCTGCTTAAAGACAACAGCTCATTTCATGAATGACATGAACGCCAAGGAGAGTGCACTGCGTAGTTTGTGTACTGGGTGTATATTTCTCCCATGTAAAAGTTTACTGTCAGGCACAAATCTGTCTATGCACAGTGAACAATACAGTAAACTAAAATGCGAAAGTGACGTAGCAAACTCTGAGCTGCTTGATTCATGACAGACGATGAAATGATTCATTCCCTTTTAGCATTGTTAGTTGAAAGGACAGAAATATTAAGTTTCAAATATATTAAACGAAATTGACAAAATTTCTGTGAATACACATTCCTCCCTACATGAAACTGCCATACAAGATGAATAAACACTACACTGCACAAAACACATACAGTAGTTTATGGATATCTGTGTGCTGTATGCTCTTTTGTATTAACAGGCACATGCATGTATGACTTTGCATCCTCATACCACCTGTAACATTACTGTCGTAAACTTGTAGACAATGAGTCATCTCAGTCCAGGGCTGAATACAAGTAAACAACATGATAGCACTATGGTTCCTTGCGTGAAGATTATTCGTGAAGATTATTGCAAATCAACGGTAATCATTTAGCCCTAACAACGGCTAATCCGCAGTTCATCACATCCCAAAAAATTGTGGGCCTCATTTTGTCAGTAAGAATGCTGATCAGCCAATTGTACTCGAACACTAATCTGAAAACGTTGCATGTCTCAAGCCGATTGACATAAATGAGTTTTTGAGAGTTGCACACGTGTCTAAGCCCTAGGGAAGCTCCTGGCAACTACAGTCTGAGACCAGTAATTGTTCATCTGGTTCTTCAATGTATAGCTAGGCCCCTTGTAACCTATATTTTTAATGTTTCTCTGTCTCAGGGTGTCTTTTCTGAGAGATTCAAAGTAGCTAGAGTAATTTCTACCTTAGG